>JABXNX010000027.1:77913-93232 GCA_014843695.1 Archivesica marissinica | reverse complement strand
ACATATATCTAGTCCGGAGACTGTTCAATGCTATCGATATGCTATACATATATATACATATATGTAGTCCGGAGACTGTTCAATGCTATCGATATGCTATACATATATATACATATATCTAGTCCGGAGACTGTTCAATGCTATCGATATGCTATACATATATATACATATATGTAGTCCGGAGACTGTTCAATGCTATCGATATGCTATACATATATATACATATATGTAGTCCGGAGACTGTTCAATGCTATCGATATGCTATACATATATATACATATATCTAGTCCGGAGACTGTTCAATGCTATCGATATGCTATACATATATATACATATATTGTAGTCCGGAGACTGTTCAATGCTATCGATATGCTATACATATATACATATATCTAGTCCGGAGACTCTGACCTATACCATTACATTAGATTAGATAGAGATATATATACGTTTTAATTTCATATAAACTTTTATTAAACTGATCTAACAAAACCATAAATATTCAGAAATATATCCCCCCGTTTATAACTTTAAAGCAGTTTATGTTTTTGTGATTCATTAAACCGATAAGATAATATCAATTATACCCAATTATGGAGTACTCAGAAGAACCTCTGATTATAATCTGATAAAACGTATTCTATTAATATTGCATGTAAGACAGGGACGTTATCCACATCCACGATCAAAGAAGTAAATGGTAATTAAATGTACTGCATTCCATACAAGGTGTGTTAATTGTCACAATTATTTTATTTAGCAATGCAATACTTTACTACAAGTATGATGAATGTATAAATATTTATCACGATTGTCAACACTAGTGTCCACATAATGTAGGACTCGTTGTTAACACTAGTGTTGAAGCTACCCACATAATGTAGGACTCGTTGTTAACACTAGTGTTGAAGCTACCCACATAATGTAGGACTCGTTGTTAACACTAGTGTTGAAGCTACCCACATAATGTAGGACTCGTTGTTAACACTAGTGTTGAAGCTACCCACATATGTGTGTTGTTTGTGTTGTTATGTAGGACTCGTTGTTAACACTAGTGTTGACACTAACTGTCCACATAATGTAGGACTCGTTGTTAACACTAGTGTTGACACTAACTGTCCACATAATGTAGGACTCGTTGTTAACACTAGTGTTGACACTAACTGTCCACATAATGTAGGACTCGTTGTTAACACTAGTGTTGACACTAACTGTCCACATAATGTAGGACTCGTTGTTAACACTAGTGTTGACACTAACTGTCCACATAATGTAGGACTCGTTGTTAACACTAGTGTTGACACTAACTGTCCACATAATGTAGGACTCGTTGTTAACACTAGTGTTGACACTAACTGTCCACATAATGTAGGACTCGTTGTTAACACTAGTGTTGACACTAACTGTCCACATAATGTAGGACTCGTTGTTAACACTAGTGTTGACACTAACTGTCCACATAATGTAGGACTCGTTGTTAACACTAGTGTTGACACTAACTGTCCACATAATGTAGGACTCGTTGTTAACACTAGTGTTGACACTAACTGTCCACATAATGTAGGACTCGTTGTTAACACTAGTGTTGACACTAACTGTCCACATAATGTAGGACTCGTTGTTAACACTAGTGTTGACACTAACTGTCCACATAATGTAGACTCGTTGTTAACACTAGTGTTGACACTAACTGTCCACATAATGTAGACTCGTTTTACACTATGTTGACACTAACTGTCCACGACTCGTTGTTAACACTAGTGTTGACACAACTGTCCACATAATGTAGGACTCGTTGTTAACACTAGTGTTGACACTAACTGTCCACATAATGTAGGACTCGTTGTTAACACTAGTGTTGACACTAACTGTCCACATAATGTAGGACTCGTTGTTAACACTAGTGTTGAAGCTACCCACATAATGTAGGACTCGTTGTTAACACTAGTGTTGAAGCTACCCACATAATGTAGGACTCGTTGTTAACACTAGTGTTGAAGCTACCCACATAATGTAGGACTCGTTGTTAACACTAGTGTTGAAGCTACCCACATAATGTAGGACTCGTTGTTAACACTAGTGTTGAAGCTACCCACATACTGTAGGACCCACATAATGAGGACTCGTTGTTAACACTAGTGTTGACACTAACTGTCCACATAATGTAGGACTCGTTGTTAACACTAGTGTTGACACTAACTGTCCACATAATGTAGGACTCGTTGTTAACACTAGTGTTGACACTAACTGTCCACATAATGTAGGACTCGTTGTTAACACTAGTGTTGACACTAACTGTCCACATAATGTAGGACTCGTTGTTAACACTAGTGTTGACACTAACTGTCCACATAATGTAGGACTCGTTGTTAACACTAGTGTTGACACTAACTGTCCACATAATGTAGGACTCGTTGTTAACACTAGTGTTGACACTAACTGTCCACATAATGTAGGACTCGTTGTTAACACTAGTGTTGACACTAACTGTCCACATAATGTAGGACTCGTTGTTAACACTAGTGTTGACACTAACTGTCCACATAATGTAGGACTCGTTGTTAACACTAGTGTTGACACTAACTGTCCACATAATGTAGGACTCGTTGTTAACACTAGTGTTGACACTAACTGTCCACATAATGTAGGACTCGTTGTTAACACTAGTGTTGACACTAACTGTCCACATAATGTAGGACTCGTTGTTAACACTAGTGTTGACACTAACTGTCCACATAATGTAGTCTCGTTGTTAACACTAGTGTTGACACTAACTGTCCACATAATGTAGGACTCGTTGTTAACACTAGTGTTGACACTAACTGTCCACATAATGTAGGACTCGTTGTTAACACTAGTGTTGACACTAACTGTCCACATAATGTAGGACTCGTTGTTAACACTAGTGTTGACACTAACTGTCCACATAATGTAGGACTCGTTGTTAACACTAGTGTTGACACTAACTGTCCACATAATGTAGGACTCGTTGTTAACACTAGTGTTGACACTAACTGTCCACATAATGTAGGACTCGTTGTTAACACTAGTGTTGACACTAACTGCCCACATAATGTAGGACTCGTTGTTAACACTAGTGTTGACACTAACTGCCCACATAATGTAGGACTCGTTGTTAACACTAGTGTTGACACTAACTGTCCACATAATGTAGGACTCGTTGTTAACACTAGTGTTGACACTAACTGTCCACATAATGTACGACTCGTTGTTAACACTAGTGTTGACACTAACTGTCCACATAATGTAGGACTCGTTGTTAACACTAGTGTTGACACTAACTGCCCACATAATATAGGACTCGTTGTTAACACTACAGTGTTGAAACTGCCCACATAATGTAGGACTCGTTGTTAACACTAGTGTTGACACTAACTGTCCACATAATGTAGGACTCGTTGTTAACACTAGTGTTGACACTAACTGCCCACATAATGTACGACTCGTTGTTAACACTAGTGTTGAAGCTGCCCTCATAATGTAGGACTCGTTGTTAACACTAGTGTTGAAGCTGCCCTCATAATGTAGGACTCGTTGTTAACATTAGTGTTGAAACTGTCCACATAATATAGGACTCGTTGTTAACACTACAGTGTTGAAACTGCCCACATAATGTAGGACTCGTTGTTAACACTACAGTGTTGAAACTGCCCACATAATGTAGGACTCGTTGTTAACACTACAGTGTTGAAACTGCCCACATAATGTAGGACTCGTTGTTAACACTACAATGTTGAAACTGTCCACATAATGTAGGACTCGTTGTTAACACTACAGTGTTGAAACTGCCCACATAATGTAGGACTCGTTGTTAACACTACAATGTTGAAACTGTCCACATAATGTAGGACTCGTTGTTAACACTACAATGTTGAAACTGTCCACATAATGTAGGACTCGTTGTTAACACTACAGTGTTGAAACTGTCCACATAATGTAGGACTCGTTGTTAACACTACAATGTTGAAACTGTCCACATAATGTAGGACTCGTTGTTAACACTACAGTGTTGAAACTGTCCACATAATGTAGGACTCGTTGTTACAACTACAGTGTTGAAACTGCCCACATAATGTAGGACTCGTTGTTAACACTACAATGTTGAAACTGTCCACATAATGTAGGACTCGTTGTTAACACTACAATGTTGAAACTGTCCACATAATGTAGGACTCGTTGTTAACACTACAGTGTTGAAACTGTCCACATAATGTAGGACTCGTTGTTAACACTACAGTGTTGAAACTGCCCACATAATGTAGGACTCGTTGTTAACACTAGTGTTGAAGCTGCCCACATAATGTAGGACTCTTTGTTAACACTACAATGTTGAAACTGTCCACATAATGTAGGACTCGTTGTTAACACTACAGTGTTGAAACTGTCCTCATAATTTAGGACTCGTTGTTAACACTACAGTGTTGAAACTGCCCACATAATGTAGGACTCGTTGTTAACACTAGTGTTGAAGCTGCCCACATAATGTAGGACTCGTTGTTAACACTACCGTGTTGAAACTGTCCACATAATGTAGGACTCGTTGTTAACACTACAGTGTTGAAACTGTCCACATAATGTAGGACTCGTTGTTACAACTACAGTGTTGAAACTGTCCACATAATGTAGGACTCGTTGTTAACACTACAGTGTTGAAACTGTCCACATAATGTAGGACTCGTTGTTAACACTACAGTGTTGAAACTGTCCACATAATGTAGGACTCGTTGTTACAACTGCAATGTTGAAACTGTCCACATAATGTAGGACTCGTTGTTAACACTAGTGTTGAAGCTACCCACATAATGTAGGACTCATTGTTAACACTACCGTGTTGAAACTGCCCACATAATGTAGGACTCATTGTTAACACTACCGTGTTGAAACTGCCCACATAATGTAGGACACGTTGTTAACACTAGTGTTGAAGCTGCCCACATAATGTAGGACTCGTTGTTAACACTACCGTGTTGAAACTGCCCACATAATGTAGGACTCTAATATACAACTGACTGATGCAAACATATACAACTGATACAGACATATACAACTGATACAGACATATACATCTGATGCAAACATATACAACTGATACAGACATATACAACTGATACAGACATATACAACTGATACAAACATATACAACTGATACAGACATATACAACTGATACAGACATATACAACTGATACAGACATATACAACTGATACAGACATATACAACTGATACAGACATATACAACTGATACAGACATATACAACTGATACAGACATATACAACTGATACAGACATATACAACTGATACAGACATATACAACTGATACAAACATATACAACTGATACAAACATATACATCTGATGCAAACATATACATCTGATAGACATAAACTTGTGAAATAATATATACGGACACTACAATACTGTGCACTTTTATATTAAGAGTTACATTTTCGCTACAAATTTTAGAATTATGGATATTACTATGTTGAGCTTAGAAATTAATCCGTCACACATAGAAATAATTTACCCAACATTTAAGCGCATAGACGTTCTTCAAACTGACCACAGACCGTTGTGCAACTTGCGGGCACCCTGGTAGAACCACCGACCGTAGCTGGATAGCTTTATCATATGTAAACATTTAACACGATTAATGGGATTGGAAGATACAGCGATGAAGGAGCCAGTGATGTGATATGAACGTCATTATACACACGACAACGGATGCTCAACTAACCCCATATTACTGCCTCTTCTATGTATATGTACTATCTATGAAACAAAATGTTGCAACTGGCTTGAGTTGGGCATGGACCTAAACTAATGTACTTGTCATTTGTTTATGCTTTGTCTTGTCGGGGTATCGTGCGACGTCATCTTGTACAGATGTCCGATCCTTCAAAAACTTGAACTCACGCTCGCACAACTTGCTAACTCACGCTCGCACAACTGGCTAACTCACGCTCGTACAACTGGCTAACTCACGCTCGCACAACTGGCTAATTCACGCTCGCACAACTGGCTAACTCACGCTCGTACAACTGGCTAACTCACGCTCGCACAACTGGCTAACTCACGCTCGCACAACTGGCTAGCTCACTCTCGTACAACTGGCTAACTCACGCTCGCACAACTAGCTAACTCACTCTCGCACAACTGGCTAGCTCACGCTCGCACAACTGGCTAACTCACGCTCGTACAACTGACTATTATACGAATAGGCAAATATGCTTTTATTAATAAGTTTGATTTGATCATTTCAGGGAAAGGAAGGAAAGTGTTCTCACCATTATTTATAGATATAGGAAGTGTGCTCACCGTTATATATAGATATAGGAAGTGTGCTCACCGTTAAATATAGATATAGGAAGTGTGCTCACCGTTTGCTGCTGCCTCGACACGCTTTAAGTTATATATAGATATAGGAAGAACGGACGACTTTATGCCCAACACACGTGCATTCTCAATGTAATCCAGAAAGAAGATCTTGGCATCACGTGTCACTACATCACTAGTACATATACTGCTGTTACCCAATCCAATCACCTTAACAACTTTATTATAGTTTCCTGTCACACTACGATGGGTGAATTTTAAGTGTGGTATATTAGTAACAATTAATTCGCCTTTGAAAACTCGTTTGATTTGAATGTTTGCAGAATATGTGGGATTCAATTTATTCCCGAATAATTCCAAAACTTTGGCAGATACGACCACACTGGATTCCTGATCACGGGTTTCAATGGAACTGTCCAAACACTCTCCGTCTATACGTACTAACGATGAAGTCGTCTTAAATGTGAGAATAAAACTCCACGAAATAAGTGTCCAAGTATACATTCCTTCTACCTTCATATTCCCAACTTTTATGCGACTATTTATGAATAATTTCTTAAAATTAATAATGAAAAGGAACTATTAACATAATACGTTCACCGCGTCAACTCTTATCATATATAATATTTAAATCTCAAAAATAAATCATAAACCACTTGATATTTCGAATCCAGGATGCACCTTCAAATAAACGAACATTATTTACAACCGTACATTAATATCCAAACTAATAAATTCCATATCAGTGCAGAACTATTCTTTAAACACAGATAGGTTCCAACTTAAAGGAGGTTATTTGAAATGTATTTCATAAAATGTTATTGAATAAATAACAACAGATAATTGGAAGTCCTCAAAACAGGTTGTATCAATTCATATCGTAACGACGCTAATACCTAGTTGATGTTTACATAATATTTATACAAATACACACTGCATATCATATCTTATTTACATCATACGTAAACATTGAAATGAAAGTTTAAAGATTCGAGTGTACATTGTATATATAAGAAGGATTTCGGAAGAATGTAGATTTCTCTAATATCCGGGTTAGAGTTACCAGCAGTAATTATGTTATATCCTTATGATGCATCAATAAACAAAGTAATAATAATAAACAAACAAAATCTTCGTAGCTCTATTTCTCCGTAACCTATCTTCGTAGCTCTATTTCTCCGTACCCTATCTTCGTAGCTCCATTTCTCCGTAACCTATCTTCGTAGCTCCATTTCTCCGTAACCTATCTTCGTAGCTCTATTTCTCCGTACCCTATCTTCGTAGCTCCATTTCTCCGTAACCTATCTTCGTAGTTCCATTTCTCCGTAACCTATCTTCGTAGCTCCATTTCTCCGCAACCTATCTTCGTAGCTCCATTTCTCCGTAACCTATCTTCGTAGCTCCATTTCTCCGTAACCTATCTTCGTAGCTCCATTTCTCCGTAACCTATCTTCGTAGCTCCATTTCTCCGTAACCTATCTTCGTAGCTCCATTTCTCCGTAACCTATCTTCGTAGCTCCATTTCTCCGTAACCTATCTTCGCAGCTCCATTTCTCCGTACCCTATCTTCGCAGCTCCATTTCTCCGTAACCTATCTTCGTAGCTCCATTTCTCCATTACCCTATCTTCGTAGCTCCATTTCTCCATTACCCTATCTTCGCAGCTCCATTTCTCCGTACCCTATCTTCGCAGCTCCATTTCTCCGTAACCTATCTTCGTAGCTCCATTTCTCCATTACCCTATCTTCGTAGCTCCATTTCTCCGTACCCTATCTTCGTAGCTCCATTTCTCCGTAACCTATCTTCGTAGCTCCATTTCACCGTAACCTATCTTCGTAGCTCCATTTCTCCGTAACCTATCTTCGTAGCTCCATTTCTCCGTAACCTATCTTCGTAGCTCCATTTCTCCGTAACCTATCTTCGCAGCTCCATTTCTCCGTACCCTATCTTCGCAGCTCCATTTCTCCGTAACCTATCTTCGTAGCTCCATTTCTCCATTACCCTATCTTCGTAGCTCCATTTCTCCATTACCCTATCTTCGTAGCTCCATTTCTCCCGAGCCTATCTTCGTAGCTCCATTTCTCCGTAATCTATCCTGGTAGGTCCATTTCTCCGTACCCTATCTTCGTAGCTCCATTTCTCTGTACCCTATCTTCGTAGCTCCATTTCTCCGTACCCTATCTTCGTAGCTCCATTTCTCCGTACCCTATCTTCGTAGCTCCATTTCTCCGTTGTGGGTCATAAGTATTGGAATTTTTTTGTGCCCATATTTTCTGCATGAACACCAAACAAATTGTAATCTGCAATATCTAAAGTAGGTTAAATAGTTGGACATTAGTAGCACGATGCCAGGCTGTAGTGTAAGATGTAGGTGCAGTCAGATCTTTATCTCGTAACGGGCGTTAATAAAACACGCAGATATTACACAGCAATAATAGTTTCACTAATCCATAATCAAACATTAGTGAGGAGTATAATTTACAGATCAAATATATGTACCGCAATAATGATAGGAGATAAATTATGTAGAGCTATCCCTAACCCTAAGCCTTGGCAAACAAACAACTCATAAAAGTCGCCAGAATATTAATGAAGAATTTTAAACCTATAATATATGAAATATAACGAAAGCAAACGTAGCATGTATGTCCTGTCCTCTGTTTAGACAGATATTTTAGAATAGAAAAACAATGTCCAAATTCATTCATATGAACTAAGGCAGTGTCTCAAATAGGAATCGATTATCAACAGATCCTTTTACAATTAATACAACTGTATTTCTCTAAGGAGAGGACAACCGTAAGCAATTCCGTATTTCAAGTGATATCTCTAAGGAGAGGACAACGTAAGCAATTCCGTATTTCAAGTGATATCTCTAAGGAGAGAACAACCGTAAGCAATTCCGTATTTCAAGTGATATCTCTAAGGAGAGAACAACCGTAAGCAATTCCGTATTTCAAGTGATATCTCTAAGGAGAGAACAACCGTAAGCAATTCCGTATTTCAAGTGATATCTCTAAGGAGAGGACAACCGTAAGCAATTCCGTATTTCAAGTGATATCTCTAAGGAGAGAACAACCGTAAGCAATTCCGTATTTCAAGTGATATCTCTAAGGAGAGGACAACCGTAAGCAATTCCGTATTTCAATTGTTATACATAATCATGATATAACATTTAATATGCTTAAACATTATACTTTACAGTACAGGATCTATTTACTCCAAATAGTTATGTTAGTTTTCAATAGGTCTACTCGGGACCCCACTTGTCAATGAAAAGCAATGTATGGGACAAAACTACGACACATATTGGGGTGGGATATTTCCATTTGAAATAGACGAATGTGCGAGTAGACGAAAGCTCATAGATAGACCTATCGTTTCCAAGCCCTGTCATAGTAATATTATGAAACCGTAACATGTACAATATTGGGGGCTACCGCATAAACGACCATAAATAGACGAAACCTCTGATACTGGTTAATAGACAAAATATATTACACCTACCGTGTCCAAGCCAGATCATAATAGCATTATGTCTGTAAGACTCGAGTCATTGCTGGGTGCTACCTTCCCAAGCCCCTTAGCCCCTGCATCAACCACCCACACACATCTTAGTACCGCTCATTCCCGTAGTTCAAAGTTCAACCGAGATGTACGAGATTCAAGATGGCGTTAAACTATTGAAGAATCTTGCAACGTAAAAACGTATAAAACTTATAGGAAAAGATGACGTCTTTGCTGCTAAGCTCCAACTATACACCCTGAATGAAGCCTATTCATTAAATAACATCACAGAAGCATAACAGAATCAAGTAGATAACTCTTACACTGACAGTTGAAACCAATCCTATCAGTGTTGTCCCCCGAATCTTAGAAATCAACCTGGTTACAAAGACAATTGCAACCAATAATATCAGTGTTGTCCCCCGAATCTTAGATATCAACCTGGTTACAAAGACAATTGCAACCAATAATATCAGTGTTGTCCCCCGAATCTTAGATATCAACCTGGTTACAAAGACAATTGCAACCAATAATATCAGTGTTGTCCCCCGAATCTTAGATATCAACCTGGTTACAAAGACAATTGCAACCAATAATATCAGTGTTGTCCCCCGAATCTTAGAAATCAACCTGGTTACAAAGACAATTGCAACCAATAATATCAGTGTTGTCCCCCGAATCTTAGAAATCAACCTGGTTACAAAGACAATTGCAACCAATACTATCAGTGTTGTCTCCCGAATATTAGATATCAACCTGGTTACAAAGACAATTGCAACCAATAATATCAGGGTTGTCCCCCGAATCTTAGAAATCAACCTAAAGTAATACTTAGCATTCTACTACTTAACTGCATTAACATATATTAGATTAGATGTTTCACCTATCAATGATATGGTTTTTGGGACAATGTGAGACAATTTGAGCATTACGTTACAACACTTAGTCTAGACATTTTAGAATAAAAGATCAATCTGTATCAAACTTGGAATAAAGTGTCACTATCATTTTACTACTTAGGTGCATTAATATATCAAGAGTACCTACAGATATAGTCCAAAGTAATGCTAAATCAAGCTCAAGCAGCTCGTATCCTCACTAATTCAGAGCTAACCCTCGCGGAAACAGCTATACCAGGCCAAAGTAATGCTAAATCAAGCTCAACCAGCTCGTATCCTCACTAATTCAGAGCTAACCCTCGCGGAAACAGCTATACCAGGCCAAAGTAATGCTAAACCAAGCTCAACCAGCTCGTATCCTCACTAATTCAGAGCTAACCCTCGCTGAAACAGCTATACCAGGCCAATGTAATGCTAAATCAAGCTCAAACAGCTCGTATCCTCACTAATTCAGAGCTAACCCTCGCGGAAACAGCTATACCAGGCCAAAGTAATGCTAAACCAAGCTCAACCAGCTCGTATCCTCACTAATTCAGAGCTAACCCTCCCTGAAACAGCTATACCAGGCCAATGTAATGCTAAATCAAGCTCAAACAGCTCGTATCCTCACTAATTCAGAGCTAACCCTCGCTGCAACAGCTATACCAGGCCAAAGTAATGCTAAATCAAGCTCAACCAGCTCGTATCCTCACTAATTCAGAGCTAACCCTCGCTGAAACAGCTATACCAGGCCAAAGTAATGCTAAACCAAGCTCAAGCAGCTCGTATCCTCACTAATTCAGAGCTAACCCTCACTGAAACAGCTATACCGGGCCAATGTAATGCTAAATCAAGCTCAACCAGCTCGTATCCTCACTAATTCAGAGCTAACCCTCGCTGAAACAGCTATACCAGGCCAAAGTAATGCTAAATCAAGCTCAAGCAGCTCGTATCCTCACTAATTCAGAGCTAACACTCGCGGAAACAGCTATACCAGGCCAAAGTAATGCTAAATCAAGCTCAACCAGCTCGTATCCTCACTAATTCAGAGCTAACCCTCGCGGAAACAGCTATACCAGGCCAAAGTAATGCTAAACCAAGCTCAACCAGCTCGTATCCTCACTAATTCAGAGCTAACCCTCGCTGAAACAGCTATACCAGGCCAATGTAATGCTAAATCAAGCTCAAACAGCTCGTATCCTCACTAATTCAGAGCTAACCCTCGCGGAAACAGCTATACCAGGCCAAAGTAATGCTAAACCAAGCTCAACCAGCTCGTATCCTCACTAATTCAGAGCTAACCCTCCCTGAAACAGCTATACCAGGTCAAAGTAATGCTAAATCAAGCTCAACCAGCTCGTATCCTCACTAATTCAGAGCTAACCCTCGCTGCAACAGCTATACCAGGCCAAAGTAATGCTAAACCAAGCTCAAGCAGCTCGTATCCTCACTAATTCAGAGCTAACCCTCACTGAAACAGCTATACCAGGCCAATGTAATGCTAAATCAAGCTCAACCAGCTCGTATCCTCACTAATTCAGAGCTAACCCTCGCTGAAACAGCTATACCAGGCCAAAGTAATGCTAAATCAAGCTCAAGCAGCTCGTATCCTCACTAATTCAGAGCTAACCCTCGCTGAAACAGCTATACCAGGCCAATGTAATGCTAAATCAAGCTCAACCAGCTCGTATCCTCACTAATTCAGAGCTAACCCTCGCTGAAACAGCTATACCAGGCCAATGTAATGCTAAATCAAGCTCAACCAGCTCGTATCCTCACTAATTCAGAGCTAACCCTCGCTGTAACCCCAGGCTTAACAAATCACAAACCACCTACCCGAGCGCGAAACCACGCTAAGCTATGGCTAAAGTAGAATTCAAAGGAATGAACACCAGTGACAACGAAGAGCCACTCAAAACAATATTAAAACATATTTTATACCGCACCAGACGCACTAAGCAACGGTGAAAACAGCTACACCGTGCTAATCCAAGCTAAGGCAGCTCTATTCCTTGCTAATCAAATGTAACGGGGTGATATTTCGATGATGATGATTGAGCTTATTTACCCTCGCCTCCGGCGAACCATATGGGCGAGCGTACTAAGAAGTTTAGTTAACACGCATAAATAATAAACTACGGTGATTAAGTTGTGTGTGTTAATAATACGATTTAAATGCTCAGCCCGGCAATAGATTAGGCTACAAGCATCAATATGTATAGGGTTAGTACAGGAGTCACTCTATACTCTCTCACATCTCATATTCGTAAATGTATGAATATGTTTGATGTATAATATTATTTGCATGCTCAGCCCGGTCATAGATTAGGCTACAAGCAAAATATATAGTGTACAGGAGTCACGCTGTACTAACACGCATCTTAATTCTATAATGTGTGAATTAGATGGGTAATGTTATTTGATAACTCAGCGCGACCATAACTTAGGCTACAAGCATCATATTACATAGGGTCTGTTTAAGAGCCACTCTAAACTGTCCTCGTATCTCTTGTAATTTTATAACTTTCTTTTTTTGTGGTTCAAACATTCACAAATCTCCATAAACGGGCATCAGAAACAATTTAACGTTTGAATGTTTTCGGCTAGATCCAGCGTTTGTAAGGGTGTTTTTCATTGGTAGAAAAACTATCTGTTGTTTGGTCCTAGCTCGAACTGTTTACTGATTGGTTGATTTACTATCCGTTTTTGAAGCCTAGCTCAGAGCAAATTTGTGACTGCAAGAACCTGTACTCATGTTAATAATACAAACTGTGACTATGACTAAAATAATTACATACTTTATGCTTAAAATATACAATGTTTTAATGAAAACATTACGTCTAGCTTATTGTTATCTACACTTGAATATTTCATATCAGTTCAAGAGGCTATATATAACCATACCATTCTGTAGATATATAATGTTGTGGTTCTATAATTCTATGTTAGAATTTTAAATGTTTGTGCCCATATGATCTGTCTGCTGATGTTTCTCAACAGCCAAATATGTGGTCTGAAGATACTTTGCAAACAAATATAAGCACTTCAGACACTTTCACTGAACTCAGGATACAATGTGCTCCATTTATATATTTACAAAGGTTCAGTGTACACAGTAAAATAGTAAAAATAAAGATGCATATAATGTACAAAAGTTGGAGTCTTTATGACATATTAGGCTATTAGAGCAGATTATCATGTCCCATTCCCAAATATAGGTTGAAGATGAAAGCCTCATGAACTGAAAGTTAAACGTCTCACTGCCTGTGCGATACAATAAAAATATCCGCAGAAAATGTTACTAAAAACAGTGCTTCTGAACTTGCAGTTGTTTGCATACAGAGTTTGTCTAGATCATTCTGAACTTGCAGTTGTTTGCATACAGAGTTTGTCTAGATCATTCTGAACTTGCAGTTGTTTGCATACAGAGTTTGTCTAGATCATTCTGAACTTGCAGTTGTTTGCATACAGAGTTTGTCTAGATCATTCTGAACTTGCAGTTGTTTGCATACAGAGTTTGTCTAGATCATTCTGAACTTGCAGTTGTTTGCATAAGAGTTTGTCTAGATCATTCTGAACTTGCAGTTGTTTGCATACAGAGTTTGTCTAGATCATTCTGAACTTGCAGTTGTTTGCATAAAGAGTTTGTCTAGATCATTCTTAACTTGCAGTTGTTTGCATACAGAGTTTGTCTAGATCATTCTGAACTTGCAGTTGTTTGCATACATAGTTTGTCTAGATCATTCTGAACTTGCAGTTGTTTGGCATTAACTTCGAATTGTCTATAGGTTGAACGTTTGATAATACTTCGTTATATAACTTATCTATACGAGTAATGTACATGACATTTAAAATGACATTCCATCACATATTGTAACATCTTCTTAGTAAAGCTTGTCTTTTAACTTACAGTTGGTGCATAGTCTCACAGTGAGCCCGATGGATTGGAGTTGGTGTATAGCCTCACAGTGAGCCCGGTGGATTGGAGTTGGTGTATAGCCTCACAGTGAGCCCGATGGATTGGAGTTGGTGTATAGCCTCACAGTGAGCCCGATGGATTGGAGTTGGTGTATAGCCTCACAGTGAGCCCGATGGATTGGAGTTGTGTTGTGAAATCAAATCCCCAATTTAGTAAGTTATGAGATTAAACTGTATATATATATATATATATATTATTCCTATGAATTAGACATATATGTTAAGGTTGTAAAACAACAAATAAATTGCCTATTAAATAAGTAGTAAATAGTAAAACATACAGACTGTCATTTATATTTGCAATCTATCATTTCTTCTGATACCACATCCACTGTAAAGAGGTATTCAAATCAAACTGTAAAACAGCAAATATATTCCAAATGAATGATTCACATTGCCAGTGCTCACCTGTGAATAACGTCACTGTGTTTACGCACTGTATTCCTCAGCGTAATCCAGTGATCGCAGGTTCGATCCCCCGTCTGACCCTAATAAAATTAACAGTCTTTCAGATGGGCCGTTAAACCGAGGTCTCGTGTCGGTGCTGTACAACGTGCACGTAAAAGAACCAGAGGATACTCTGGAATGGGTCGCTGTCTGTATC
>JABXNX010000027.1:70413-72913 GCA_014843695.1 Archivesica marissinica | reverse complement strand
TCAAACCATGCATTATAATGCATTATAGTGTGTGCACATGTAATATAAACTCAAACAGTTGTAACATAATGGGGTTATATGTTGATTATGTTAATTAATTACCTCCACAATTAGTTGTATAGCATGATACATATTCATGAGTATTGGTCCATTTATAATAATGCTGTATACGATCGTTATACAAGGCAATTATACATGGAACTGTACTAACTGTTTATGTTGGTAGAGAAGCAAGTACATTTGGCAGATAAACAAGTATACTTGGCGTGGACATTCCTTACATGTATGCCTGATCAACATATTAAAGGTTTTTCCACACATGTGTGCTATTACATCAGAAATGTACTCTGATGTTTTAAGTTTAAACAGTACAAATTCAAAATATTAACATGTTATTTCCGTACAAGCATGTACGAACTGGGATTATTGAAAGCGCCATGTGGTGCTTGGGCACACCCTAGAAATGTATTTAAATAAACACTTATAACTTGGACTTGTTTTGGAACTTATACGATTACGGTACAAAGTGTGATTTTGAACGTTCGAAAGGGGACCCCAAACGCCAATCCCGGGAGCCCATACAATATCCGAGAATACCAGGGCTGCTTAGTGGGAATCTATATGTACCAGGACACGTTTATTTGAAAGAAGGGTTAGGGTTAGGGTTAGGGTTAGGGTTAGGGTTAGGGTTAGGGTTAGGGTTAGGGTTAGGGTTAGGGTAGGGCTCCCAGCTTAATACGATCAAATAATTTTGATCAAAGGCTCCTCCCATTTTTGATCACGTGGTTTTTGATTGACAGCTAAAGATACTAATCATTGAAAATTGAAGTATAAAAGTGTAAAATCATATACACATGCTCACGCATACAAGAGAAGGCCCATGCTTTAACATGTGTCTTGACTCTGGACGCTATATATCTGTGACAGCATGAAATATGCTCATGATTTGATAGTCATTAGATAGAGAAAGCACCGATATCATGTTCCCATGCGGCATGCATACCTAGGTTCGAATCCCATGTCAGTCATTAGTGTTCCGCTATTTCTTTGCTTTGTCACTTTAGCTATCAGGTATTCTGTTTATTGAACCGTTTAGTTATCCAACAGTTACCATATTATCAATATAAATATTTACCTGATCATGCTTTTGGTGTTGGCATGTTTTTAAATACTGTAATTGTATATATACTTCGTTTTGTTCATAATACTGCAAATGGATGAATATATCTAAGGGAGGTAACTAGGGTTAGTGTAATGTTAGAGTCAATGTTATGGGGTTAGGGTCTTTTACAATCTGAACCACTTGGCTTCACTTTCAAAGTTTGTAAACCCAGTGTTTGTTGACGAATATTTTGAACCAATTCTGTCCCCATTGTGGCCCCAATCTCAACCCATTATCGTCAAATTCTGACCCAATTCTGTTTCCATGCTAAAGTTACTACATCCATAGCTACTCGGGGTCACATTCAGTTTTTCTGAACCCAATCTGTCCCCAATTCTCACCCTATTCTATCCCCCGGGTTAACATGCCCATATTCTGACATATATGGGTTAGGGTTAGGGTTTAGGGTTAGGGTTAGGGTTAGGGCTCCCAGCTTAATACGATCAAATAATTTTGATCAAAGGCTCCTCCCATTTTTGATCACGTGGTGTTTGATTGACAGCTAAAGATACTAATCATTGAAAATTGAAGTATAAAAGTGTAAAATCATATACACATGCTCACGCATACAAGAGAAGGCCCATGCTTTAACATGTGTCTTGACTCTGGGCGCTATATATCTGTGACAGCATGAAATATGCTCAAGATTTGATAGTCATTAGATAGAGAAAGCACCGATATCATGTTCCCATGCGGCATGCATACCTAGGTTCGAATCCCATGTCAGTCATTAGTGTTCCGCTATTTCTTTGCTTTGTCACTTTAGCTATCAGGTATTCTGTTTATTGAACCGTTTAGTTATCCAACAGTTACCATATTATCAATATAAATTATTTACCTGATCATGCTTTTGGTGTTGGCATGTTTTAAATACTGTAATTGTATAGATACTTCATTTTGTTCATAATACTGCAAATGGATGAATATATCTAAGGGAGGTAACTAGGATTAGTGTAATGTTAGAGTCAATGTTATGGGGTTAGGGTCTTTTACAATCTGAACCACTTGGCTTCACTTTCAAAGTTTGTAAACCCATTGTTTGTTGACGAATATTTTGAACCAATTCTGTCCCCATTGTGGCCCCAATCTCAACCCATTATCGTCAAATTCTGACCCAATTCTGTTTCCATGCTAAAGTTACTACATCCATAGCTACTCGGGGTCACATTCAGTTTTTCTGAACCCAATCTGTCCCCAATTCTCACCCTATTCTATCCCCCGGGTTAACATGCCCATATTCTGACATATATGGGTTAGGGTTAGGGTGAGGGTTAGGGTTAGGGTTAGGGTAGGGCTCCCAGCTTATACGATCAAATATTAATACGATCAATAATTTGA
>JABXNX010000027.1:60413-65413 GCA_014843695.1 Archivesica marissinica | reverse complement strand
GTTAGGGTCTTTTACAATCTGAACCACTTGGCTTCACTTTCAAAGTTTGTAAACCCATTGTTTGTTGACGAATATTTTGAACCAATTCTGTCCCCATTGTGGCCCCAATCTCAACCCATTATCGTCAAATTCTGACCCAATTCTGTTTCCATGCTAAAGTTACTACATCCATAGCTACTCGGGGTCACATTCAGTTTTTCTGAACCCAATCTGTCCCCAATTCTCACCCTATTCTATCCCCCGGGTTAACATGCCCATATTCTGACATATATGGGTTAGGGTTAGGGTTTGGGTTAGGGTAGGGCTCCCAGCTTAATACGATCAAATAATTTTGATCAAAGGCTCCTCCCATTTTTGATCACGTGGTGTTTGATTGACAGCTAAAGATACTAATCATTGAAAATTGAAGTATAAAAGTGTAAAATCATATACACATGCTCACGCATACAAGAGAAGGCCCATGCTTTAACATGTGTCTTGACTCTGGACGCTATATATCTGTGACAGCATGAAATATGCTCATGATTTGATAGTCATTAGATAGAGAAAGCACCGATATCATGTTCCCATGCGGCATGCATACCTAGGTTCGAATCCCATGTCAGTCATTAGTGTTCCGCTATTTCTTTGCTTTGTCACTTTAGCTATCAGGTATTCTGTTTATTGAACCGTTTAGTTATCCAACAGTTACCATATTATCAATATAAATTATTTACCTGATCATGCTTTTGGTGTTGGCATGTTTTAAATACTGTAATTGTATAGATACTTCATTTTGTTCATAATACTGCAAATGGATGAATATATCTAAGGGAGGTAACTAGGGTTAGTGTAATGTTAGAGTCAATGTTATGGGGTTAGGGTCTTTTACAATCTGAACCACTTGGCTTCACTTTCAAAGTTTGTAAACCCATTGTTTGTTGACGAATATTTTGAACCAATTATGTCCCCATTGTGGCCCCAATCTCAACCCATTATCGTCAAATTCTGACCCAATTCTGTTTCCATGCTAAAGTTACTACATCCATAGCTACTCGGGGTCACATTCAGTTTTTCTGAACCCAATCTGTCCCCAATTCTGACCCTATTCTATCCCCGGGTTAGGGTTAGGGTAGGGCTCCCAGCTTAATACGATCAAATAATTTTGATCAAAGGCTCCTCCCATTTTTGATCACGTGGTGTTTGATTGACAGCTAAAGATACTAATCATTGAAAATTGAAGTATAAAAGTGTAAAATCATATACACATGCTCACGCATACAAGAGAAGGCCCATGCTTTAACATGTGTCTTGACTCTGGGCGCTATATATCTGTGACAGCATGAATTGCTCATGATTTGATATTCATTAGATAGAGAAAGCACCGATATCATGTTCCCATGCGGCATGCATACCTAGGGTTCGAATCCATGTCAGTCATTAGTGTTCCGCTATTTT
The DNA here is from genome assembly GCA_014843695.1 of Archivesica marissinica. NCBI lineage: Eukaryota > Metazoa > Mollusca > Bivalvia > Venerida > Vesicomyidae > Archivesica > Archivesica marissinica. The sequence goes on along the minus strand of JABXNX010000027.1, from coordinate 63,976 downwards.
CTTTGGCTTTGTCATTTACTATCAGGTATTCTGTTATTGGGTTAGGGTTTGGGTTTAGGGTTTGGGTTAGGGTAGGTTAGGGGTTAGGTAGGGGCTCCCAGCTTAATACGATGCAAATAATTTTGATCAAAGGCTCCTCCCATTTTTGATCACGTGGTGTTTGATTGACAGCTAAAGATACTAATCATTGAAATTGAAGTATAAAAGTGTAAAATCATATACATGCTCACGCATACAAGAGAAGGCCCATGCTTTAACATGTGTCTTGACTCTGGACGCTATATATCTGTGACAGCATGAAATATGCTCATGATTTGATAGTCATTAGATAGAGAAAGCACCGATATCATGTTCCCATGCGGCATGCATACCTAGGTTCGAATCCCATGTCAGTCATTAGTGTTTCGCTATTTCTTTGCTTTGTCACTTTAGCTATCAGGTATTCTGTTTATTGAACCGTTTAGTTATCCAACAGTTACCATATTATCAATATAAATTATTTACCTGATCATGCTTTTGGTGTTGGCATGTTTTTAATACGTAATTTTATATATACTTAATTTTGGTTCATAATACTGCAAATGGAGATATTCTAAGGGAGGTACTAGTGTTAGTGTAATGTTAGATCAATGTATGGGTTAGGGTCTTTTACAATCTGAACCACTTGGCTTCACTTTCAAAGTTTGTAAACCCATTGTTTGTTGACGAATATTTTGAACCAATTCTGTCCCCATTGTGGCCCCAATCTCAACCCATTATCGTCAAATTCTGACCCAATTCTGTTTCCATGCTAAAGTTACTACATCCATAGCTACTCGGGGTCACATTCAGTTTTTCTGAACCCAATCTGTCCCCAATTCTCACCCTATTCTATCCCCCGGGTTAACATGCCCATATTCTGACATATTTGTAGGGTTAGGTTTGGGGTTAGGGTTAGGGTTAGGGTTATGGTTAGGGTTGGGTTGGCTCCCAGCTTAATACGATCAAATAATTTTGTCAAAGGCCCTCCCATTTTTGAGTCACGTTGTGTTGAGTTTGACATCTAAAGATACTAATATTGAAAATTGGAAGTATAAGTGTAAAATCATATAAACATGCTCACGCATCAACAGAAGGCCCATGCTTTAAATGTGTCTTGACTCTGGACGCTATATATCTGTGACATCATGAATTATGCTCATGATTTGATAGTCATTAGATAGAGAAAGCACCGATCTCATGTTCCCATGCGGTTGCATGCCTAGGTTCTAATCCCATGTCAGTCATTGTGTTCGCTATTTCTTTGCTTGTCACTTTAGCATCAGTATCTGTTATTGGGTTGGGTTAGGGTTAGGGTTAGGTTATGGTTAGGGTTAGGGTTAGTGGTTGGTTAGGCTCCCAGTTTAATACGATCAAATATTTTGATCAAAGGTCCTCCCTTTTTGATCACGTGGTGTTTGATTGACAGCTAAGATACTATCTTGAAAATTGAGTATAAAAGTGTAAAATCATATACACATGCTCACGCATACAAGAGAAGGCCCATGCTTTAACATGTGTCTTGACTCTGGACGCTATATATCTGTGACAGCATGAAATATGCTCATGATTTGATAGTCATTAGATAGAGAAAGCACCGATATCATGTTCCCATGCGGCATGCATACCTAGGTTCGAATCCCATGTCAGTCATTAGTGTTCCGCTATTTCTTTGCTTTGTCACTTTAGCTATCAGGTATTCTGTTTATTGGGTTAGGGTTAGGGTTAGGGTTAGGGTTAGGGTTAGGGTTAAGGGTTAGGGTTAGGGTTAGGGTTAGGGTTAGGGTTAGGGTTAGGGTTAGGGTAGGGCTCCCAGCTTAATACGATCAAATAATTTTGATCAAGGGTAGGGCTTCCCACTTAATACGATCAAATAATTTGTGATCAAAGGCTCCTCCATTTTTGATCACTGGTGTTGTGATTGACAGCTAAAGATACTAATCATTGGAAAATTGAAGTATAAAAGTGTAAAATCATATACACATGCTCGATAAGATAAGGCCCATGCTTTAACATGTGTCTTGACTCTGGAGCTATATATCTGTGACAGCATGAAATATGCTCATGATTTGATAGTCATTAGATAGAAAGCCCGATTCAGTGTTCCCATGCGCCATGCTACCGGGTTCGATCATGTCAGTCATTAGTGTTGTTCCGTATTTTCGTTGCTTGTCACTTTAGTATCAGGGTATTCTGTTTATTGACCGTTTAGTTTTCCAACAGTTGCATATTATCATATATTATTTTACTGATCATGCTTTTGGTGTTGCTTTTTAAATACTGTTAATTGGTATAGATACTTAATTTTTGTTCATAATACTGGCAATGGATGAATATATCTAAGGTGGAGGTAACTAGGTTAGTGTAATGTTGGAGTCAATGTTTGGGTTTAGTGGTCTTTTACAATCTGAACCACTTGGGTTTCACTTCAAGTTTGTGAACCCATGTTTGTTGACGAAATTTGAAACCAATTCTGTTTCCATGCTAAAGTTACTACATCCATAGAACTCGGGTTCACATTCAGTTTTTCTGAACCCAATCTGTCACCAATTCTGACCCTATTCTGTCCCCCGGGTTAACATTCCCATATTCTGACATATATGGGTTAGGGTTAGGGTTTGGGTTATGGTTAGGGTTAGGGTTATGGTTATGGTTTGTGTTTGGGTTGGGTTGGGTTGGGTTGGGTTGGGTTGGGTTGGGTTAGGGTTAGGGTTAGGGTTAGGGTTAGGGTTAGGGTAGGGCTCCCAGCTTAATACGATCAAATAATTTTGATCAAAGGCTCCTCCCGTTTTTGATCACGTGGTGTTTGATTGACAGCTAAAGATAATAATCATTGTAAATTGAAGTATTTTTTGTGTAAGTAATGTTAATAGCATTCCCGTGCCTCTGGCTTGCTGAATGCTCCGTGTGCCGTCGACCCCGCATCGCGCCTGGATTGTGTAAAATCATATACACATGCTCACGCATACAAAAGAAGGCCCATGCTTTAACATGTGTCTTGACTCTGGACGCTATATAGCTGTGACATCATGAAATATGCTCATGATTTGATACTCATTAGATAGAGAAAGCACCGATCTCATGTTCCCATGCGTCATGCATACCTAGGTTCGAATCCCATGTCAGTCATTAGTGTTCCGCTATTTCTTTGCTTTGTCACTATCAGGTATTCTGTTTATTGAACCGTTTAGTTATCCAACAGTTACCATATTATCAATATAAATTATTTACCTGATCATTCTTTTGGTGTTGGCATGTTTTAAATACTGTAATTGTGTAGATACTACATTTTTTTTCATAATACTGCAAATGGATGAATATATCTAAGGGAGGTAACTAGGGTTAGTGTAATGTTAGAGCCAATGTTATGGTCTTAGGGATAGGGTAGGGCTCCCAGCTTATGTTATGGTCTTAGAGATAGGGTACGGCTCCCAGCTTAATACGATCAAACAAGTTTGATCAAAGGCTCATCTCATTTTGATCACGTGGTGTTTGATTGACAGCTAAATATAATAATCATTGAAAATTGAAGTATATTTGTTCAA
>JABXNX010000027.1:0-59413 GCA_014843695.1 Archivesica marissinica | reverse complement strand
GTACATTGATAGCGCAGTGGTAGTACAGTGAGAGCGCAGTGATAGCGCAGTTGTAGTACAGTGAGAGCGCAGTGGTAGTACAGTGAGAGCGCAGTTGTAGTACAGTGAGAGCGCAGTGGTAGTAAAGAGAGAGCGCAGTGATAGCGCAGTTGTAGTGCAGTGATGGCGCAGTGGTAGTACAGTGGTAGTACATTGATAGCACAGTGATAGCGCAGTGATAACGCAGTGGTAGTACTGTGATAGCGCAGTGGTAGTACAGTTGTAGCACAGTGATAGCGCAGTGGTAGTACAGTGATAGCGCCGTGGTAGTGAAGTGATAGCACAGTGACAGCGCAGTGATAGCGCAGTTGTAGCATAGTGATAGCGCAGTGGTAGGACAGTGATAGCACAGTGGTAGTGTAGTGGTAGCACAGTGATAGCGCAGTGGTAGTGCAGTGATAGCGCAGTTGTAGCACAGTGATAGCACAGTGGTAGTACAGTTGTAGCACAGTGATAGTACAGTGGTAGTGCAGTGATAGCGCAGTGACAGCGCAGGGATAGAGCAGTTGTAGCACAGTGATAGCGCAGTGGTAGCACAGTGATAGCGCAGTGGTAGTGTAATGGTAGCGCAGTTGTAGCACAGTGATAGTGCAGTGGTAGTACAGTGATAGCGCAGTGGTAGTACAGTGGTAGTGCAGTGATAGCGCAGTTATAGCGCAGTGATAGCGCAGTGGTAGTACAGTGATAGCGCAGTGGTAGTACAGTGGTAGTGCAGTGATAGCGCAGTGACAACGCAGTGATAGCGCAGTTGTAGACCAGTGATAGCGCAGTGGTAGCACAGTGATAGCGCAGTGGTAGTGTAGTGGTAGCGCAGTTGTAGCACAGTGATAGCGCAGTGATAGCACAGTGATAATGCAGTAGTAGTGAGGTGGTAGCACAGTGATAGCGTAGTGGTAGTGCAGTGATAGCACAGTGGTAGTACATTGATAGCGCAGTGCTAGTACAGTGGTAGTACATTGATAGCGCCGTGGTAGTACAGTGAGAGCGCAGTGATAGCGCAGTTGTAGTGCAGTGATAGCGCAGTTGTAGTACAGTGAGAGCGCAGTTGTAGTATAGTGAGAGCGCAGTGGTAGTACAGTGAGAGCGCAGTTGTAGTACAGTGAGAGCGCAGTGGTAGTACAGTGAGAGCGCAGTGATAGCGCAGTTATAGTGCAGTGATGGCGCAGTGGTAGTACACTGGTAGTACATTGATAGCACAGTGGTAGTACAGTTGTAGCACAGTGATAGTGCAGTGGTAGTACAGTGATAGCGCTGTGGTAGTGAATTGATAGCGCAGTGACAGCGCAGTGATAGCGCAGTTGTAGCACAGTGATAGCGCAGTGGTAGCACAGTGATAGCACAGTGGTAGTGTAGTGGTAGCGCAGTTGTAGCACAGTGATAGCGCAGTGATAGCACAGTGATAATGCAGTGGTAGTGAAGTGGTAGCACAGTGATAGCGCAGTTGTAGTGCAGTGATAGCACAGTGATAGCGCAGTGGTAGCACAGTGATAGCGCAGTGGTAGTGCAGTGGTAGCGCAGTGGTAGCACAGTGGTAGCGCAGTGGTAGTGCAGTGATAGCGCAGTGGTAGCACAGTGATAGCGCAGTTATATTGCAGTGGTAGCGCAGAGGTAGTACATTGATAGCGCAGTGGTAGTACAGTGGTAGTACAGTGGTAGCACAGTGATAGCGCTGTTGTAGTACAGTGAGAGCGCAGTGGTAGTACAGTGAGAGCGCATTGATAGCGCAGTTGTGGTGCAGTGATACCGCAGTGGTAGTACAGTGGTAGTACATTGATAGCACAGTGATAGCGCAGTGATAGCGCAGTTGTAGCACAGTGATAGCGCAGTGATAGTACAGTTGTAGCACAGTGATAGTGCAGTGGTAGTACAGTGATAGCGCAGTGGTAGTACAGTGGTAGTGCAGTGATAGCGCAGTTATAGCGTAGTGATAGCGCAGTGGTAGTACAGTGATAGCGCAGTGGTAGTACAGTGGTAGTGCATTGATAGCGCAGTAACAACGCAGTGATAGCCCAGTTGTAGCCCAGAGATGGCGCAGTGGTAGCACAGTGATAGCGCAGTGGTAGTGCAGTGATAGCGCAGTGGTAGTACATTGATAGCGCAGTGCTAGTACAGTGGTAGTACATTGATAGCGCAGTGGTAGTACAGTGAGAGCGCAGTGATAGCGCAGTTGTAGTACAGTGAGAGCGCAGTGGTAGTACAGTGAGAGCGCAGTTGTAGTACAGTGAGAGCGCAGTGGTAGTACAGAGAGAGCGCAGTGATAGCGCAGTTGTAGTGCAGTGATGGCGCAGTGGTAGTACAGTGGTAGTACATTGATAGCACAGTGATAGCGCTGTGATAACGCAGTGGTAGTACAGTGATAGCGCAGTGTTAGTACAGTTGTAGCACAGTGATAGCGCAGTGGTAGTACAGTGATAGCGCTGTGGTAGTGAAGTGATAGCACAGTGACAGCGCAGTGATAGCGCAGTTGTAGCACAGTGATAGCGCAGTGGTAGGACAGTGATAGCACAGTGGTAGTGTAGTGGTAGCGCAGTGATAGCACAGTGATAATGCAGTGGTAGTGAAGTGGTAGCACAGTGATAGCGCAGTAGTAGTGCAGTGATAGCGCAGTGGTAGCACAGTGATAGCGCAGTGGTAGTGCAGTGGTAGCGCAGTTGTAGCACAGTGGTAGCGCAGTGGTAGTGCAGTGATAGCGCAGTGGCAGTACAGTGATAGTGCAGTGGTAGTAAAGTGGTAGTACATTGATAGCGCCGTTGTAGTACAGTGAGAGCGCAGTAGTAGTACAGTGAGAGCGCAGTGAGAGCGCAGTTGTAGTGCAGTGATAGCGCAGTTGTAGTACAGTGGTAGTACATTGATAGCACAGTGATAGCGCAGTGATAGCGCAGTTGTAGCACAGTGATAGCGCAGTGGTAGTACAGTTGTAGCACAGTGATAGTGCAGTGGTAGTGTAGTGATAGCGCAGTGGTAGTACAGTGGTAGTGCAGTGATAGCGCAGTGACAGCGCAGGGATAGAGCAGTTGTAGCACAGTGATAGCGCCGTGGTAGTGCAGTGATAGCGCAGTGGTAGTACATTGATAGCGCTGTGCTAGTACAGTGGTAGTACATTGATAGCGCAGTGGTAGTACAGTGAGAACGCAGTGATAGCGCATTTATAGTGCAGTGATAGCGCAGTTGTAGTACAGTGAGAGAGCTGTTGTAGTACAGTGAGAGCCCAGTGCTAGTACAGTGAGAGCGCAGTTGTAGTACAGTGAGAGCGCAGTGGTAGTACAGTGATAGCGCAGTGATAGCGCAGTGGTAGTACAGTGATAGCGCAGTGGTAGTACAGTTGTAGCACAGTGATAGTGCAGTGGTAGTACAGTGATAGCGCCGTGGTAGTGAAGTGATAGCACAGTGACAGCGCAGTGATAGCGCAGTTGTAGCACAGTGATAGCGCAGTTGTAGCACAGTGATAGCACAGTGGTAGTGTAGTGGTAGCGCAGTTGTAGCACAGTGATAGCGCAGTGATAGCACAGTGATAATGCAGTGGTAGTGAAGTGGTAGCACAGTGATAGCGCAGTGGTAATGTAGTGATAGCGCAGTGGTAGTACAGTGGTAGTGCAGTGATAGCGCAGTGACATCGCAGGGATAGAGCAGTTGTAGCACAGTGATAGCGCAGTGGTAGCACAGTGATAGCGCAGTGGTAGTGTAGTGGTAGCGCAGTTGTAGCACAGTGATAGCGCAGTGATAGCACAGTGATAATGCAGTGATAGCGCAGTGATAGCGCAGTGGTAGCACAGTGATAGCGCAGTGGTAGTGCAGTGGTAGCACAGTGATAGTGCAGTGGTAGTGTAGTGGTAACGCAGTGATAGCACAGTGATAATGCAGTGGTAGTGCAGTGGTAGCGCAGTGGTAGCACAGTGGTAGCGCAGTGGTAGTGCAGTGATAGCGCAGTGGCAGTACAGTGATAGTGCAGTTGTAGTAAAGTGGTAGTACATTGATAGCGCCGTTGTAGTACAGTGAGAGCGCTGTAGTAGTACAGTGAGAGCGCAGTGAGAGCGCAGTTGTAGTGCAGTGATAACGCAGTTGTAGTACAGTGGTAGTACATTGATAGCACAGTGATAGCGCAGTGGTAGTGTAGTGATAGCGCAGTGGTAATACAATGGTAGTGCAGTGATAGCGCAGTGACAGCGCAGGGATAGAGCAGTTGTAGCACAGTGATAGCGCAGTGGTAGCACAGTGATAGCGCAGTGGTAGTGTAGTGGTAGCGCAGTGGTAGTGCAGTGATAATGCAGTGGTAGTGAAGTAGTAGCACAGTGATAGCGCAGTAGTAGTGCAGTGATAGCGCAGTGGTAGTGCAGTGATAGCGCAGTGGTATCACAGTGATAGCGCAGTGGTAGCACAGTGATAGCGCTGTGGTAGTGCAGTGGTAGCGCAGTAGTAGCACAGTGGTAGCGCAGTGGTAGTGCAGTGATAGCGCAGTGGTAGCACAGTGATAGCGCAGTGATATTGCAGTGGTAGCGCAGTGGTAGTACATTGATAGCGCAGTGGTAGTACAGTGGTAGTACAGTGGTAGCACAGTGATAGCGCAGTTGTAGTACAGTGAGAGCGCAGTGGTAGTACAGTGAGAGCGCAGTGATAGCATAATTGTAGTACAGTGATAGCGCAATGGTAGTACAGTGATAGTACATTGATAGCACTGTGATAGCACAGTTGTAGCACAGTGATAGCGCAGTAATAGTACAGTTGTAGCACAGTGATAGTGCAGTGGTAGTACAGTGATAGCACAGTGTTAGTACAGTGGTAGTGCAGTGATAGCGCAGTTATAGAGCAGTGATAGCGCAGTGGTAGTACAGTGATAGCGCAGTGGTAGTACAGTGGTAGTGCAGTGATAGCGCAGTGACAACGCAGTGATAGCGCACTTGTAGCCCAGTGATAGCGCAGTGGTAGCACAGTGATAGCGCAGTAGTAGTGTAGTGGTAGCGCAGTTGTAGCACAGTGATAGCACAGTGATAATGCAGTAGTAGTGAGGTGGTAGCACAGTGATAGCGCAGTGGTAGTGCAGTGATTGCGCAGTGGTAGTACATTGATAGCGCTGTGCTAGTACAGTGGTAGTACATTGATAGCGCAGTGGTAGTACAGTGAGAGCGCAGTGATAGCGCAGTTATAGTGCAGTGATAGCGCAGTTATAGTACAGTGAGAGCGCAGTTGTAGTACAGTGAGAGCCCAGTGCTAGTACAGTGAGAGCGCAGTGATAGCGCAGTAATAGTGCAGTGATGGCGCAGTGGTAGTACAGTGGTAGTACATTGATAGCACGGTGATAGCGCAGTGATAGCGCAGTGGTAGTACAGTGACAGCGCAGTGGTAGTACAGTTGTAGCACAGTGATAGTGCAGTGGTAGTACAGTGATAGCGCAGTGGTAGTGAAGTGATAGCGCAGTGACAGCGCAGTGATAGCGCAGTTGTAGCAAAGTGATAGCACAGTGATAGTGTAGTGGTAGCGCAGTTGTAGCACAGTGATAGCGCAGTGGTAGTGTAGTGATAGCGCAGTGGTAGCACAGTGATAGCGCAGTGGTAGCACAGTGATAGCGCAGTGGTAGTGCAGTGGTAGCGCAGTGGTAGCACAGTGGTAGCGCAGTGGTAGTGCAGTGATAGCGCTGTGGTAGCACAGTGATAGCGCTGTGATATTGCAGTGGTAGCGCAGTGGTAGTACATTGATAGCGCAGTGATAGCGCAGTGGTAGTGTAGTGATAGCGCAGTGGTAGCACAGTGATAGCGCAATGGTAGCACAGTGATAGCGCAGTGGTAGTGCAGTGGTAGCGCAGTGGTAGCACAGTGGTAGCGCAGTGGTAGTGCAGTGATAGCGCAGTGGTAGCACAGTGATAGCGCAGCGATATTGCAGTGGTAGCGCAGTGGTAGTACATTGATAGCGCAGTGGTAGTACAGTGGTAGCACAGTGATAGCGCAGTGGTAGTGCAGTGGTAGCACAGTGATAGCACAGTGATAGCGCAGTGACAGAGCAGTGATAGCGCCGTGGTAGTACAGTGAGAGCGCCGTGATAGCGCAGTTGTAGTGCAGTGATAGCGCAGTGGTAGTACAGTGGTAGTACATTGATAACACAGTGATATTGCAGTGATAGCGCAGTGGTAGTACAGTGATAGCGCAGTGGTAGTACAGTGGTAGTACAGTGGTAGCACAGTGATAGCGCAGTTGTAGGACAGTGAGAGCGCAGTGGTAGTACAGTGATAGCGCAGTGGTAGTGCAGTGATAGCGCAGTGGTAGCACAGTGATAGCGCAGTTGTAGAACAGTGAGAGCGCAGTGGTAGTGCAGTGATAGCGCAGTGGTAGTGCAGTGTTAGCGCAGTGACAGAGCAGTGATAGCGCAGTGGTAGTACATTGGTAGTACAGTGGTAGCACAGTGATAGCGCAGTTGTAGTGCAGTGAGAGCGCAGTGGTAGTACATTGATAGCGCAGTGGTAGTGCAGTGATAGCGCAGTGGTAGCACAGTGATAGCGCAGTGGTAGTACAATGAGAGCGCTGTGGTAGTACAGTGATAGCACAGTGGTAGGACAGTGATAGCGCAGTGGTAGTGTAGTGGTAGCGCATTTGTAGCACAGTGATAATGCAGTGGTAGTGAAGTGGTAGCACAGTGATAGCGCAGTGGTAGTGCAAGTATAGCGCAGTGGTAGCACAGTGATAGCGCAGTGGTAGCACAGTGATAGCGCAGTGGTAGTGCAGTGGTAGCACAGTGGTAGCGCAGTGGTAATGCAGTGATAGCGCAGTGGTAGCACAGTGGTAGCGCAGTGGTAGTGCAGTGATAGCGCAGTGGTAGCCAGTGATAGCGCAGTGATATTGCAGTGGTAGCGCTGTGGTAGCGCAGTGGTAGTGCAGTGATAGCACAGTGATAGCGCAGTTGTAGCACAGTGATTGCGCCGTTGTAGTACGGTAAGAGCGCAGTGGTAGTACAGTGAGAGCGCAGTGATAGCGCAGTCGTAGTGCAGTGATAGCGCTGTAGTAGTACAGTGGTAGTACATTGATAGCACTGTGATAGCACAGTGATAGCGCAGTGGTAGCACAGTAATAGCGCAGTGGTAGTGCAGTGGTAGCGCAGTGGTAGCGCAGTGGTAGCACAGTGGTAGTGCAGTGATAGCGCAGTGGTAGCACAGTGGTAGTGCAGTGATAGCGCAGTGATATTGCAGTGATAGCGCAGTGGTAGCACAGTGATAGCGCAGTGATATTGCAGTGGTAGCGCAGTGGTAGTGCAGTGGTAGAGCAGTGGTAGCACAGTGATAGCGCAGTCGTAGTGCAGTGATAGCGCAGTGGTAGAACAGTGATAGCTCAGTGGTAGTGCAGTGATAGCACAGTGATAGCGCAGTGGTAGTGCAGTGATAGCGCAGTAGTAGAACAGTGACAGCGCAGTGGTAGCACAGTGATAGCGCAGTGGTAGTGCAGTGATAGCTCAGTGGTAGTGCAGTGATAGCGCAGTGGTAGTACAGTTATAGCGCCGTGATAGTACAGTGATAGCGCAGTGATAGTACAGTGATAGCGCAGTGGTAGTGTAGTGATAGCGCAGTGGTAGTGCAGTCGGTGATATATACCGTCCATATCGAGACCATATATCGGTGATATATACCGTCCACATCAATACCATATGTCGGTGATATATACTGTACACATTGAGACCACATGTCGGTGATATATACCGTACACATCAATACCACAGGACGGTGATATATACCGTACACATCAATACCACATGTCGGTGATATATACCGTACACATCAATACCACATGTCGGTGATATATACCGTACACATTGAGACCACAGGACGGTGATATATACCGTACACATCAATACCATATGTCGGTGATATATACCGTACACATTGAGACCACATGTCGGTGATATATACAGTACACATCAATACCATATGTCGGTGATATATACCGTACACATCAATACCACATGTCGGTGATATATACCGTACACATCAATACCACATGTCGGTGATATATACCGTACACATCAATACCACATGTCGGTAATATATACCGTACAAATTGAGACCACATATCGGTGATATATACCGTACACATCAATACCTCATGTCGGTGATATATACCGTACACATCAATACCACATGTCGGTGATATATACCGTACACATCAATACCACATGTCGGTGATATATACCGTACACATCAATACCATATGTCGGTGATATATACCGTACACATCAATACCTCATGTCGGTGATATATACCGTACACATCAATACCTCATGTCGGTGATATATACCGTACACATCAATACCACAGGTCGGTGATATATACCGTACACATCAATACCATATGTCGGTGATATATACCGTACACATCAATACCTCATGTCGGTGATATATACCGTACACATCAATACCTCATGTCGGTGATATATACCGTACACATCAATACCACATGTCGGTGATATATACCGTACACATCAATACCATATGTCGGTGATATATACCGTACACATCAATACCATATGTCGGTGATATATACCGTACACATTGAGACCTCATGTCGGTGATATATACCGTACACATCAATACCATATGTCGGTGATATATTCCGTACATATCAATACCATATGTCAGTGATATATACCATACACATCAATACGATATGTCGGTGATATATACCGTACACATCAATACCATATGTCGGTGATATATACCGTACACATCAATACCATATGTCGGTGATATATACCGTACACATCAATACCACATGTCGGTGATATATACCGTACACATCAATACCATATGTCGGTGATATATACTGTACATATCAATACCACATGTCGGTGATATATACCGTACACATCAATACCATATGTCGGTGATATATACCGTACCCATCAATACCACATGTCGGTGATATATACCGTACACATCAATACAATATGTCGGTGATATATACCGTACACATCAATACCATATGTCGGTGATATATACCGTACACATCAATACCATATGTCGGTGATATATACCGTACACATCAATACCATATGTCGGTGATATATTCCGTACATATCAATACCATATGTCAGTGATATATACCGTACACATCAATACCATATGTCGGTGATATATACCGTACATATCAATACCATATGTCGGTGATATATTCCGTACACATCAATACCATATGTCAGTGATATATACCGTACACATCAATACCACATGTCGGTGATTTATACCGTACACATCAATACCACATGTCGGTGATATATACCGTACACATCAATACCACATGTCGGTGATATATACCGTACACATCAATACCACATGTCGGTGATATATACCGTACACATCGATACATCATGTAGGTGATATATACCGTACACATCGATACATCATGTAGGTGATATATACCGTACACATCAATACCACATGTCGGTGATATATACCGTACACATCGATACCACATGTCGGTGATATATACCGTACACATCGATACATCATGTAGGTGATATATACTGTAAACATCAATACCACATGTCGGTGATATATACCGTACACATCGATACATCATGTCGGTGATATATACCGTACACATCAATACCACATGTCGGTGATATATACCGTACACATCAATACCACATGTCGGTGATATATACCGTACACATCAATACCACATGTCGGTGATATATACCGTACACATCAATACCACATGTCGGTGATATATACCGTACACATCAATACCACATGTCGGTGATATATACCGTACACATCGATACCTCATGTCGGTGATATATACCGTACACATCGATACATCATGTAGGTGATATATACCATACACATCGATACATCATGTAGGTGATATATACCGTACACATCGATACATCATGTAGGTGATATATACTGTACACATCGATACATCATGTAGGTGATATATACCGTACACATCGATACATCATGTAGGTGATATATACCGTACACATCGATACATCATGTAGGTGATATATACCGTACACATCGATACATCATGTAGGTGATATATACCGTACACATCGATACATCATGTAGGTGATATATACCGTACACATCGATACATCATGTAGGTGATATATACCGTACACATCGATACATCATGTAGGTGATATATACCGTACACATCGATACATCATGTAGGTGATATATACCGTACACATCGATACATCATGTCGGTGATATATACCATACACATCGATACATCATGTAGGTGATATATACCGTACACATCGATACATCATGTCGGTGATATATACCGTACACATCGATACATCATGTAGGTGATATATACCGTACACATCGATACATCATGTCGGTGATATATACCGTACACATCGATACATCATGTAGGTGATATATACCGTACACATCGATACATCATGTAGGTGATATATACCGTACACATCGATACATCATGTAGGTGATATATACCGTACACATCGATACATCATGTAGGTGATATATACCGTACACATCGATACATCATGTAGGTGATATATACCGTACACATCGATACATCATGTAGGTGACATATACCGTACACATCGATACATCATGTAGGTGATATATACCGTACACATCGATACCTCATGTCGGTGATATATACCGTACACATCGATACATCATGTAGGTGATATATACCGTACACATCGATACATCATGTAGGTGATATATACCGTACACATCGATACATCATGTAGGTGATATATACCGTACACATCGATACATCATGTAGGTGATATATACCGTACACATCGATACATCATGTAGGTGATATATACCGTACACATCGATACATCATGTAGGTGATATATACCGTACACATCGATACATCATGTAGGTGATATATACCGTACACATCGATACATCATGTAGGTGATATATACCGTACACATCGATACATCATGTAGGTGATATATACCGTACACATCGATACATCATGTCGGTGATATATACCGTACACATCGATACATCATGTAGGTGATATATACCGTACACATCGATACATCATGTCGGTGATATATACCGTACACATCGATACATCATGTAGGTGATATATACCGTACACATCGATACATCATGTCGGTGATATATACCGTACACATCGATACATCATGTAGGTGATATATACCGTACACATCGATACATCATGTCGGTGATATATACCGTACACATCGATACATCATGTAGGTGATATATACCGTACACATCGATACATCATGTAGGTGATATATACCGTACACATCGATACATCATGTAGGTGATATATACCATACACATCGATACATCATGTAGGTGATATATACCGTACACATCGATACATCATGTAGGTGACATATACCGTACACATCGATACATCATGTAGGTGATATATACCATACACATCGATACATCATGTCGGTGATATATACCGTACACATCGATACATCATGTAGGTGATATATACCGTACACATCGATACATCATGTAGGTGACACAGACAGTGCACCAGGCGCATTTGGCACGGTACTATTATTGTATCATTGCACTTTCCTATAAAATCCTAACCTATCATACTCTTTACTGGATGCGCGTATGTGGATATTCGGTAGCTACGTTAAATATACAGAAAACAGGCATTAAATGTATACCTGCTCGAGCTGAGTCTCAAGATTCCGACACATTATTTGTATGCAATGCAATGTAATTTGCTTAGTCTGCAGGGAGGACATGCTAGCCGTATTTAATCATGAGCCACTGGTAATGTTCCCGTTCAACTCCATAAGCCAATAAAGAAACTGTTTTCGTCTTCCTCTGGCTGATTGCTCTGAAATAATTCCCCATGTAACACAGCGACTGACCTGGTCCTAATCTCATCATCACGACGGTTATAGGTGGACAAGTCCATGTCTCATCATCAGGACGGATATAGGTGGACAAGTCCATGTCTCATCATCACGATGGTTATAGGTGAACAAGTCCATGTCTCATCACCAGGACGGTTATAGGTGGACAAGTCAATATCTCATCATCTCCCGGACTGCAGTTATAGGTGGACAAGTCCATATCTCATCATCAGGATGGGTATAGGTGGACAAGTCAATATCTCATCATCAGGACGGGTATAGGTGGACAAGTCCATATCTCATCATCAGGACGGTTATAGGTGGACACGTCAATATCTCATCATCAGGACGGGTATAGGTGGACAAGTCCATATCTCATCATCAGGATGGTTATAGGTGGACAAGTCCATATCTCATCATCTTCCGGACTGCGGTTATAGGTGGACAAGTCCATATCTCATCATCTTCCGGACTGCGGTTATAGGTGGACAAGTCCATATCTCATCATCTTCCGGACTGCGGTTATAGGTGGACAAGTCCATATCTCATCATCAGGACGGTTATAGGTGGACAAGTCCATATCTCATCATCTTCCGGACTGCGATTATAGGTGGACAAGTCCATAGCTCACCATCTTCCGGACTGCGGTTATAGGTGGACAAGTCAATATCTCATCATCAGGACGGTTATAGGTGGACAAGTCCATATCTCATCATCTTCCGGACTGCGGTTATAGGTGGACAAGTCCATATCTCATCATCTTCCGGACTGCGGTTATAGGTGGACAAGTCCATATCTCATCATCTTCCGGACTGCGGTTATAGGTGGACAAGTCCATATCTCATCATCAGGACGGTTATAGGTGGACAAGTCCATATCTCATCATCTTCCGGACTGCGATTATAGGTGGACAAGTCCATAGCTCACCATCTTCCGGACTGCGGTTATAGGTGGACAAGTCAATATCTCATCATCAGGACGGTTATAGGTGGACAAGTCCATATCTCATCATCTTCCGGACTGCGGTTATAGGTGGACAAGTCCATATCTCATCATCTTCCGGACTGCGGTTATAGGTGGACAAGTCCATATCTCATCATCTTCCGGACTGCGGTTATAGGTGGACAAGTCCATATCTCATCATCTTTCGGACTGCGGTTATAGGTGGACAAGTCCATATCTCATCATCAGGATGGTTATAGGTGGACAAGTCCATATCTCATCATCAGGATGGTTATAGGTGGACAAGTCCATATCTCATCATCAGGACGGTTATAGGTGGACACGTCTATATCTCATCATCAGGACGGTTATAGGTGGACAAGTCCATATCTCACCATCTTCCGGACTGCGGTTATAGGTGGACAAGTCAATATCTCATCATCAGGACGGTTATAGGTGGACAAGTCTATATGTCATCATCAGGACGGTTATAGGTGGACACGTCTATATCTCATCATCAGGACGGTTATAGGTGGACAAGTCCATATCTCATCATCTTCCAGACTGCGGTTATAGGTGGACAAGTCCATATCTCACCATCTTCCGGACTGCGGTTATAGGTGGACAAGTCAATATCTCATCATCAGGACGGTTATAGGTGGACAAGACCATATCTCATCATCAGGACGGTTATAGGTGGACAAGTCCATATCTCATCATCAGGACGGTTATAGGTGGACACGTCTATATCTCATCATCAGGACGGTTATAGGTGGACACGTCTATATCTCATCATCAGGACGGTTATAGGTGGACAAGTCCATATCTCATCATCTTCCGGACTGCGGTTATAGGTGGACAAGTCCATATATCACCATCTTCCGGACTGCGGTTATAGGTGGACAAGTCCATATCTCACCATCTTCCGGACTGCGGTTATAGGTGGACAAGTTCATATCTCATCATCAGGACGGTTATAGGTGGACAAGTCCATGAACAACAAGTCGATATAATAGTTAAAATATTACAAGTGCATCCGGCCTACTTTCATGTTAACCTTCACAGTTACATGATATATCATAACCAAACAATTCACATTCTGAAATTAAAGAGGATAAAACTATTTATAACATATGTAATGACAAATTGTCAGGTCCTCCTGAAGGGAAGATTAGCTAATCCAACCATCCTGTTCTACGTTTATTTATCGTCGCTGTCTGATGCACATATGAGTGAAGCCTCCAGAAGAGATTAGTCATTTTAGATTGTGGCGTATAATGCACTCAATGATACAGACAAGAGAGCTATTCCAGACTCTCCTCTGTTGATATATGTGCACGATGAAAATCACCGACACGAGACATCGGTTTAAAGTCTCACCCGAAAGACTATGATATAGCGGGGACCGAACCTGCGATCAGAATTCACTAGCCTAATAATACCAGAACGCACAATTTCTATCACACTGTCATGTAATGCTATGATTTTGGTTCCCGGTGTATATAAGATGACGAAATTACAATTTAAGGTAATCATCCGTATTTACAAGTAATGACTTGATCACAATCAGTAACCATGTGGTATCAACACTTCGTGGTAACCATGTGGTGTCAACACTTTGCAGTAACCATGTGATGTCAACACTTTGCAGTAACCATGTGATGTCAACACTTTGCAGTAACCATGTGATGTCAACACTTCGCGGTAACCATGTGATGTCAACACTTCGTGGTAACCATGTGATGTCGACACTTCGTGGTAACCATGTGGTGTCAACACTTCGTGGTAACCATGTGATGTCAACACTTCGTGGTAACCATGTGGTGTCAACACTTCGTGGTAACCATGTGGTGTCAACACTTCGTGGTAAACATGTGATGTCAACACTTTGCAGTAACCATGTGATGTCAACACTTCGCGGTAACCATGTGATGTCAACACATCGTGGTAACCATGTGGTGTCAACACTTCCTGGTAACCATGTGATGTCAACACTTTGCAGTAACCATGTGATGTCAACACTTCGTGGTAACCATGTGATGTCAACACTTCGTGGTAACCATGTGATGTCAACACTTCGTGGTAACCATGTGATGTCAACACTTCGTGGTAACCATGTGGTGTCAACACTTCCAGTAACCATGTGGTGTCAACACTTCTCGGTAACCATGTGGTGTCAACACTTCGTGGTAACCATGTGGTGTCAACACTTCCAGTAACCATGTGGTGTCAACACTTCTCGGTAACCATGTGGTGTCAACACTTCGCGGTAACCATGTGGTGTCAACACTTCGTGGTAAACATGTGGGTACACACTCTTGTCGTTATTCAAAACACAAAATGTACAAACATTGTAGAAATGCATGAACTAGAGGTTAGTCGCATTAGTCACACAGTGCACATCCATATATACATGCATACACAGTACACATGCATATATACATGCATACACAGTACACATCCATATATACATGCATACACAGTACACATACATATATACATGCATACACAGTACACATACATATATACATGCATACACAGTACACATACATATATATAATCATACACAGTACACATCCATATATACATGCATACACAGTACACATGCATATATACATGCATACACAGTACACATCCATATATACATGCATACACAGTACACATACATATATACATGCATACACAGAACACATACATATATACATGCATACACAGTACACATGCATATATACATGCATACACAGTACACATCCATATATACATGCATACACAGTACACATACATATATACATGCATACACAGTACACATGCATATATACATGCATACACAGTACACATCCATATATACATGCATACACAGTACACATACATATATACATGCATACACATTACACATCCATATATACATGCATACACAGTACACATACATATATACATGCATACACAGTAAACATACATATATACAGTCATACACAGTACACATCCATATATACATGCATACACAGTACACATCCATATATACATGCATACACAGTACACATGCATATATACATGCATACACAGTACACATACATATATACAGTCATACACAGTACACATCCATATATACATGCATACACAGTACACATACATATATATAGTCATACACAGTACACATACATATATACATGCATACACAGTACACATCCATATATACATGCATACACAGTACACATACATATATACATGCATACACAGTACACATGCATATATACATGCATACACAGTACACATGCATATATACATGCATACACAGTACACATACATATATACATGCATACACAGTACACATCCATATATGCAGTCATACACAGTACACATCCAAATATGCAGTCATACACAGTACACATCCATATATGCTGTCATACACAGTACACATCCATATATGCAGTCATACACAGTACACATCCATATATGCAGTCATACACAGTCACATACATATATACATGCATACACAGTACACATCCATATATACATACATACACAGTACACATCCATATATACATGCATACACAGTACAACATCCATATATGCAGTCATACATAGTGCATATCCATATATGCAGTCATGCACAGTACACATCCATATATGCAGTCATAACAGTGCACATCCATATATGCAGTCATACACAGTACACATCCATATATGCAGTCATACATAGTGCATATCCATATATGCAGTCATACACAGTACACATCCATATATGCAGTCATAACAGTGCACATCCATATATGCAGTCATACACAGTACACATCCATATATGCAGTCATACATAGTGCATATCCATATATGCAGTCATGCACAGTACACATCCATATATGCAGTCATAACGAGTGTACATCCATATATGCAGTCATACACAGTACACATCCATATATGCAGTCATACATAGTGCATATCCATATATGCAGTCATGCACAGTACACATCCATATATGCAGTCATAACGAGTGTACATCCATATATGCAGTCATACACAGTACACATCCATATATGCAGTCATACACAGTGCACAACAAATACATCCATATATGCAGTCATACACAGTACACATCCATATATGCAGTCATACATAGTGCATATCCATATATGCAGTCATGCACAGTACACATCCATATATGCAGTCATACAAAGTGCACATCCATATATGTAGTCATACACAGTGCACATCCTTATATGCAGTCATACACAGTGCACATCCATATATGCAGTCATACACAGTGCACAACCATATATGCAATCATACATAGTGTACATCCTTATATGCAGTCATACACAGTACACATCCATATATGCAGTCATACAAAGTGCACATCCATATATGTAGTCATACACAGTGTACATCCATATATGCAGTCATACACAGTGCACATCCATATATGCAGTCATGCACAGTGCACAACCATATATGCAGTCATACATAGTGTACATCCATATATGCAGTCATACACAGTGCACAACCATATCATTATACATCCATATATGCAGTCATGCACAGTACACATCCATATATACAGTCATACACAGTGCACATCCATATATGCAGTCATACACAGTGCACATCCATATATGCAGTCATACACAGTGCACAACCA
Organism: Archivesica marissinica; assembly: GCA_014843695.1. Taxonomy (NCBI): domain Eukaryota; kingdom Metazoa; phylum Mollusca; class Bivalvia; order Venerida; family Vesicomyidae; genus Archivesica; species Archivesica marissinica. The sequence goes on along the minus strand of JABXNX010000027.1, from coordinate 41,965 downwards.
TATATGCAGTCATACATAGTGTACATCCTTATATGCAGTCATACACAGTACACATCCATATATGCAGTCATACAAAGTGCACATCCATATATGTAGTCATACACAGTGTACATCCATATATGCAGTCATACACAGTGCACATCCATATATGCAGTCATGCACAGTACACATCCATATATGCAGTCATACACAGTGTACATCCATATATGCAGCAATACACAGTGTACATCCATATATGCAGCAATACACAGCGCACATCCATATAATTATGCAGTCATACACAGCGCACATCCATATAATTATGCAGTCATACGCAAGTTTCATATTTCGTTGAGTGTGACAACTTGTTCAGCGCTATAGAATACTCCACAATGATGCCTTTATAAACATTTGTATTATGTATCCTAGTTATTACAAATTTATTTTAGCTCGATTGCGAAACAAGTTCTTACAACTTATATTCATTAATCTCGAGACCTCATTCCTGATGGAATACATCGCCACGAGGGAGAGAGGAGAGGCATGTGCAATGTAAGTGTCTGCCTAAGGGCACAAACGTAATGGCTCCAGTGGGGCTCTAACTCCGAGCCTATCGCACCTGAAGCGAACGCGCATGCAGGGTTATTAATCCTGAATACGTTGAATTACATTTATTTGATTGAAGTTTTGTAGACATACAGAATATGGAAGGGAAGCTTAACTTATAGTGTAATACCTAGAATTCTGAATTTTAAAAAAATATGCTTATCACAGTTTGTAGAAAAAAATCCAAGTAAAAATTAAGCTATTTTTAAAATTTTAAATGAATGTTTTTTGGTCCGTTTTGCAGTAACATTGAACAGCTTAAAATAAATTTATTAATAAATAAAGAAGAAAAGACATGAAAAAGAAGGGATGCTTCTGGAATTGGAGCATCTGTTGTATCTTGCACCATCCTCCAACAAATAAAACGACTTATACACTTAACCAAATTTCTAACTTGTCATCCTATAAAATGCATTCTCCCGATAGTTCTGTAAATTATAAATGTATCTGCAATAAGATATTTCGATAAGCAAACTCAGAACATGTAAGCACTCACGATGGGTTGCCATTTTAAAATGTTCTGCACGTGGAACAACTGAGCGTTGTACACGATAATACTAATCACTTTCGATTGCATAAGTTAAACAACAGCTAAAATGGCGAAAATAACGATTGAAGAGTTGGACGCTGGTATATACGAACCTACCCAAATAACCATTGAAGAGTTGGATGCTGGTATATACGAACCTACTCAAATAACGATTGAAGAGTTGGATGCTGGTATATACGAACCTACTCAAATACCATTGAAGAGTTGGATGCTGGTATATACGAACCTACTCAAATACCATTGAAGAGTTGGATGCTGGTATATACGAACCTACTCAAATAACGATTGAAGAGTTGGATGCTGGTATATACGAACCTACCCAAATAACCATTGAAGAGTTGGACGCTGGTATATACGAACCTACCCAAATAACCATTGAAGAGTTGAATGCTGGTATATACGAAGCTACCCAAATAACCATTGAAGAGTTGGATGCTAGTATATACGAACCTACTCAAATAACCATTGAAGAGTTGAATGCTGGTATATACGAACCTACTCAAATAACCATTGAAGAGTTGGATGCTGGTATATACGAACCTACCCAAATAACCATTGAAGAGTTGGACGCTGGTATATACAACAATATATACATCCATATATGCAGTTATACACAGTGCACATCCATATATGCAGTTATACACAGTGTACATCCATATATGCAGTCATACACAGTGCACATCCATATATGCAGTCATGCACAGTGCACAACCATATATGCAGTCATACATAGTGTACATCCATATATGCAGTCATACACAGTGCACAACCATATCATTATACATCCATATATGCAGTCATGCACAGTACACATCCATATATACAGTCATACACAGTGCACATCCATATATGCAGTCATACACAGTGCACATCCATATATGCAGTCATACACAGTGCACAACCATATATGCAGTCATACATAGTGTACATCCTTATATGCAGTCATACACAGTACACATCCATATATGCAGTCATACAAAGTGCACATCCATATATGTAGTCATACACAGTGTACATCCATATATGCAGTCATACACAGTGCACATCCATATATGCAGTCATGCACAGTACACATCCATATATGCAGTCATACACAGTGTACATCCATATATGCAGCAATACACAGTGTACATCCATATATGCAGCAATACACAGCGCACATCCATATAATTATGCAGTCATACACAGCGCACATCCATATAATTATGCAGTCATACGCAAGTTTCATATTTCGTTGAGTGTGACAACTTGTTCAGCGCTATAGAATACTCCACAATGATGCCTTTATAAACATTTGTATTATGTATCCTAGTTATTACAAATTTATTTTAGCTCGATTGCGAAACAAGTTCTTACAACTTATATTCATTAATCTCGAGACCTCATTCCTGATGGAATACATCGCCACGAGGGAGAGAGGAGAGGCATGTGCAATGTAAGTGTATGCCTAAGGGCACAAACGTAATGGCTCCAGTGGGGCTCTAACTCCGAGCCTATCGCACCTGAAGCGAACGCGCATGCAGGGTTATTAATCCTGAATACGTTGAATTACATTTATTTGATTGAAGTTTTGTAGACATACAGAATATGGAAGGGAAGCTTAACTTATAGTGTAATACCTAGAATTCTGAATTTTAAAAAAATATGCTTATCACAGTTTGTAGAAAAAAATCCAAGTAAAAATTAAGCTATTTTTAAAATTTTAAATGAATGTTTTTTGGTCCGTTTTGCAGTAACATTGAACAGCTTAAAATAAATTTATTAATAAATAAAGAAGAAAAGACATGAAAAAGAATAAGGGATGCTTCTGGAATTGGAGCATCTGTTGTATCTTGCACCATCCTCCAACAAATAAAACGACTTATACACTTAACCAAATTTCTAACTTGTCATCCTATAAAATGCATTCTCCCGATAGTTCTGTAAATTATAAATGTATCTGCAATAAGATATTTCGATAAGCAAACTCAGAACATGTAAGCACTCACGATGGGTTGCCATTTTAAAATGTTCTGCACGTGGAACAACTGAGCGTTGTACACGATAATACTAATCACTTTCGATTGCATAAGTTAAACAACAGCTAAAATGGCGAAAATAACGATTGAAGAGTTGGACGCTGGTATATACGAACCTACCCAAATAACCATTGAAGAGTTGGATGCTGGTATATACGAACCTACTCAAATAACGATTGAAGAGTTGGATGCTGGTATATACGAACCTACTCAAATACCATTGAAGAGTTGGATGCTGGTATATACGAACCTACTCAAATACCATTGAAGAGTTGGATGCTGGTATATACGAACCTACTCAAATAACGATTGAAGAGTTGGATGCTGGTATATACGAACCTACCCAAATAACCATTGAAGAGTTGGACGCTGGTATATACGAACCTACCCAAATAACCATTGAAGAGTTGAATGCTGGTATATACGAAGCTACCCAAATAACCATTGAAGAGTTGGATGCTAGTATATACGAACCTACTCAAATAACCATTGAAGAGTTGAATGCTGGTATATACGAACCTACTCAAATAACCATTGAAGAGTTGGATGCTGGTATATACGAACCTACCCAAATAACCATTGAAGAGTTGGACGCTGGTATATACAACAATATATACATCCATATATGCAGTTATACACAGTGCACATCCATATATGCAGTTATACACAGTGTACATCCATATATGCAGTCATACACAGTACACATCCATATATGCAGTCATACACAGTGTACATCCATATATGCAGTCATACACAGTGTACATCCATCTATGCAGTCATACACAGTGTACATCCATATATGCAGTCATACACAGTGCACATCCAAATATGCAGTCATACACAGTGCACATCGATATATGTAGTCATACACAGTGCACATCCATATATGCAGTCATAACGAGTGTACATCCATATATGCAGTCATACATAGTGCATATCCATATATGCAGTCATGCACAGTACACATCCATATATGCAGTCATACAAAGTGCACATCCATATATGTAGTCATACACAGTGCACATCCTTATATGCAGTCATACACAGTGCACATCCATATATGCAGTCATACACAGTGCACAACCATATATGCAATCATACATAGTGTACATCCTTATATGCAGTCATACACAGTACACATCCATATATGCAGTCATACAAAGTGCACATCCATATATGTAGTCATACACAGTGTACATCCATATATGCAGTCGTACACAGTGCACATCCATATATGCAGTCATGCACAGTGCACAACCATATATGCAGTCATACATAGTGTACATCCATATATGCAGTCATACACAGTGCACAACCATATAATTATACATCCATATATGCAGTCATGCACAGTACACATCCATATATACAGTCATACACAGTGCACATCCATATATGCAGTCATACACAGTGCACAACCATATATGCAGTCATACATAGTGTACATCCTTATATGCAGTCATACACAGTACACATCCATATATGCAGTCATACAAAGTGCACATCCATATATGTAGTCATAACGAGTGTACATCCATATATGCAGTCATACACAGTACACATCCATATATGCAGTCATACACAGTGCACAACAATATATACATCCATATATGCAGTTATACACAGTGCACATCCATATATGCAGTTATACACAGTGTACATCCATATATGCAGTCATACACAGTACACATCCATATATGCAGTCATACACAGTGTACATCCATATATGCAGTCATACACAGTGTACATCCATATATGCAGTCATACATAGTGCATATCCATATATGCAGTCATGCACAGTACACATCCATATATGCAGTCATACAAAGTGCACATCCATATATGTAGTCATACACAGTGCACATCCTTATATGCAGTCATACACAGTGCACATCCATATATGCAGTCATACACAGTGCACAACCATATATGCAATCATACATAGTGTACATCCTTATATGCAGTCATACACAGTACACATCCATATATGCAGTCATACAAAGTGCACATCCATATATGTAGTCATACACAGTGTACATCCATATATGCAGTCATACACAGTGCACATCCATATATGCAGTCATGCACAGTGCACAACCATATATGCAGTCATACATAGTGTACATCCATATATGCAGTCATACACAGTGCACAACCATATCATTATACATCCATATATGCAGTCATGCACAGTACACATCCATATATACAGTCATACACAGTGCACATCCATATATGCAGTCATACACAGTGCACATCCATATATGCAGTCATACACAGTGCACAACCATATATGCAGTCATACATAGTGTACATCCTTATATGCAGTCATACACAGTACACATCCATATATGCAGTCATACACAGTGTACATCCATATATGCAGCAATACACAGTGTACATCCATATATGCAGCAATACACAGCGCACATCCATATAATTATGCAGTCATACACAGCGCACATCCATATAATTATGCAGTCATACGCAAGTTTCATATTTCGTTGAGTGTGACAACTTGTTCAGCGCTATAGAATACTCCACAATGATGCCTTTATAAACATTTGTATTATGTATCCTAGTTATTACAAATTTATTTTAGCTCGATTGCGAAACAAGTTCTTACAACTTATATTCATTAATCTCGAGACCTCATTCCTGATGGAATACATCGCCACGAGGGAGAGAGGAGAGGCATGTGCAATGTAAGTGTATGCCTAAGGGCACAAACGTAATGGCTCCAGTGGGGCTCTAACTCCGAGCCTATCGCACCTGAAGCGAACGCGCATGCAGGGTTATTAATCCTGAATACGTTGAATTACATTTATTTGATTGAAGTTTTGTAGACATACAGAATATGGAAGGGAAGCTTAACTTATAGTGTAATACCTAGAATTCTGAATTTTAAAAAAATATGCTTATCACAGTTTGTAGAAAAAAATCCAAGTAAAAATTAAGCTATTTTTAAAATTTTAAATGAATGTTTTTTGGTCCGTTTTGCAGTAACATTGAACAGCTTAAAATAAATTTATTAATAAATAAAGAAGAAAAGACATGAAAAAGAATAAGGGATGCTTCTGGAATTGGAGCATCTGTTGTATCTTGCACCATCCTCCAACAAATAAAACGACTTATACACTTAACCAAATTTCTAACTTGTCATCCTATAAAATGCATTCTCCCGATAGTTCTGTAAATTATAAATGTATCTGCAATAAGATATTTCGATAAGCAAACTCAGAACATGTAAGCACTCACGATGGGTTGCCATTTTAAAATGTTCTGCACGTGGAACAACTGAGCGTTGTACACGATAATACTAATCACTTTCGATTGCATAAGTTAAACAACAGCTAAAATGGCGAAAATAACGATTGAAGAGTTGGACGCTGGTATATACGAACCTACCCAAATAACCATTGAAGAGTTGGATGCTGGTATATACGAACCTACTCAAATAACGATTGAAGAGTTGGATGCTGGTATATACGAACCTACTCAAATACCATTGAAGAGTTGGATGCTGGTATATACGAACCTACTCAAATAACGATTGAAGAGTTGGATGCTGGTATATACGAACCTACCCAAATAACCATTGAAGAGTTGGACGCTGGTATATACGAACCTACCCAAATAACCATTGAAGAGTTGAATGCTGGTATATACGAAGCTACCCAAATAACCATTGAAGAGTTGGATGCTAGTATATACGAACCTACTCAAATAACCATTGAAGAGTTGAATGCTGGTATATACGAACCTACTCAAATAACCATTGAAGAGTTGGATGCTGGTATATACGAACCTACCCAAATAACCATTGAAGAGTTGGACGCTGGTATATACAACAATATATACATCCATATATGCAGTTATACACAGTGCACATCCATATATGCAGTTATACACAGTGTACATCCATATATGCAGTCATACACAGTACACATCCATATATGCAGTCATACACAGTGTACATCCATCTATGCAGTCATACACAGTGTACATCCATATATGCAGTCATACACAGTGCACATCCAAATATGCAGTCATACACAGTGCACATCGATATATGTAGTCATACACAGTGCACATCCATATATGCAGTCATAACGAGTGTACATCCATATATGCAGTCATACATAGTGCATATCCATATATGCAGTCATGCACAGTACACATCCATATATGCAGTCATACAAAGTGCACATCCATATATGTAGTCATACACAGTGCACATCCTTATATGCAGTCATACACAGTGCACATCCATATATGCAGTCATACACAGTGCACAACCATATATGCAATCATACATAGTGTACATCCTTATATGCAGTCATACACAGTACACATCCATATATGCAGTCATACAAAGTGCACATCCATATATGTAGTCATACACAGTGTACATCCATATATGCAGTCATACACAGTGCACATCCATATATGCAGTCATGCACAGTGCACAACCATATATGCAGTCATACATAGTGTACATCCATATATGCAGTCATACACAGTGCACAACCATATAATTATACATCCATATATGCAGTCATGCACAGTACACATCCATATATACAGTCATACACAGTGCACATCCATATATGCAGTCATACACAGTGCACAACCATATATGCAGTCATACATAGTGTACATCCTTATATGCAGTCATACACAGTACACATCCATATATGCAGTCATACAAAGTGCACATCCATATATGTAGTCATACACAGTGTACATCCATATATGCAGTCATTCACAGTGCACATCCATATATGCAGTCATACACAGTGTACATCCATATATGCAGCAATACACAGTGTACATCCATATATGCAGCAATACACAGCGCACATCCATATAATTATGCAGTCATACACAGCGCACATCCATATAATTATGCAGTCATACGCAAGTTTCATATTTCGTTGAGTGTGACAACTTGTTCAGCGCTATAGAATACTCCACAATGATGCCTTTATAAATATTTGTATTATGTATCCTAGTTATTACAAATTTATTTTAGCTCGATTGCGAAACAAGTTCTTACAACTTATATTCATTAATCTCGAGACCTCATTCCTGATGGAATACATCGCCACGAGGGAGAGAGGAGAGGCATGTGCAATGTAAGTGTCTGCCTAAGGGCACAAACGTAATGGCTCCAATGGGGCTCTAACTCCGAGCCTATCGCACCTGAAGCGAACGCGCATGCAGGGTTATTAATCCTGAATACGTTGAATTACATTTATTTGATTGAAGTTTTGTAGACATACAGAATATGGAAGGGAAGCTTAACTTATAGTGTAATACCTAGAATTCTGAATTTTAAAAAAATGTGCTTATCACAGTTTGTAGAAAAAAATCCAAGTAAAAATTAAGCTATTTTTAAAATTTTAAATGAATGTTTTTTGGTTCGTTTTGCAGTAACATTGAACAGCTTAAAATAAATTTATTAATAAATAAAGAAGAAAAGACATGAAAAAGAATAAGGGATGCTTCTGGAATTGGAGCATCTGTTGTATCTTGCACCATCCTCCAACAAATAAAACGACTTATACACTTAACCAAATTTCTAACTTGTCATCCTATAAAATGCATTCTCCCGATAGTTCTGTAAATTATAAATTTATCTGCAATAAGATATTTCGATAAGCAAACTCAGAACATGTAAGCACTCACGATGGGTTGCCATTTTAAAATGTTCTGCACGTGGAACAACTGAGCGTTGTACACGATAATACTAATCACTTTCGATTGCATAAGTTAAACAACAGCTAAAATGGCGAAAATAACGATTGAAGAGTTGGACGCTGGTATATGCGAACCTACCCAAATAACCATTGAAGAGTTGGACGCTGGTATATACGAACCTACCCAAATAACCATTGAAGAGTTGGATGCTGGTATATACGAACCTACTCAAATAACGATTGAAGAGTTGGATGCTGGTATATACGAACCTACTCAAATAACCATTGAAGAGTTGGATGCTGGTATATACGAACCTACTCAAATAACGATTGAAGAGTTGGATGCTGGTATATACGAACCTACCCAAATAACCATTGAAGAGTTGAATGCTGGTATATACGAACCTACCCAAATAACCATTGAAGAGTTGGATGCTGGTATATACGAACCTACCCAAATAACCATTGAAGAGTTGAATGCTGGTATATACGAACCTACCCAAATAACCATTGAAGAGTTGGACGCTGGTATATACGAACCTACCCAAATAACCATTGAAGAGTTGGACGCTGGTATATACGAACCTACTCAAATAACCATTGAAGAGTTGGACGCTGGTATATACGAACCTACCCAAATAACCATTGAAGAGTTGGATGCTGGTATATACGAACCTACTCAAATAACCATTGAAGAGTTGGATGCTGGTATATACCAACCTACTCAAATAACCATTGAGGAGTTGGACGCTGGTATATACGAACCTACTCAAATAACTGTTGAAGAGTTGAATGCTGGTATATACGAACCTACTCAAATAACCATTGAAGAGTTGAATGCTGGTATATATGAACCTACTCAAATAACCATTGAAGAGTTGAATGCTGGTATATACGAACCTACTCAAATAACCATTGAAGAGTTGGATGCTGGTATATACTAACCTACTCAAATAACCATTGAAGAGTTGGATGCTGGTATATACGAACCTACTCAAATAACGATTGAAGAGTTGGATGCTGGTATATACGAACCTACTCAAATAACCATTGAAGAGTTGAATGCTGGTATATACGAACCTACTCAAATAACCATTGAAGAGTTGGATGCTAGTATATACGAACCTACTCAAATAACCATTGAAGAGTTGGATGCTGGTATATACGAACCTACTCAAATAACCATTGAAGAGTTGGATGCTAGTATATACGAACCTACCCAAATAACCATTGAAGAGTTGAATGCTGGTATATACGAACCTACTCAAATAACCATTGAAGAGTTGGATGCTAGAAACAACCACCCAAAAACCAAAAACAAAACAACCTACCCAAATAACCATTGAAGAGTTGGATGCTAGTATATACGAACCTACCCAAATAACCATTGAAGAGTTGGATGCTAGTATATACGAACCTACCCAAATAACCATTGAAGAGTTGGATGCTAGTATATACGAACCTACCCAAATAACCATTGAAGAGTTGGATGCTAGTATATACGAACCTACCCAAATAACCATTGAAGAGTTGGATGCTAGTATATACGAACCTACCCAAATAACCATTGAAGAGTTGGATGCTAGTATATACGAACCTACCCAAATAACCATTGAAGAGTTGGATGCTAGTATATACGAACCTACCCAAATAACCATTGAAGAGTTGGATGCTAGTATATACGAACCTACCCAAATAACCATTGAAGAGTTGAATGCTGGTATATACGAACCAACTCAAAATCTCCTTTTCATGTTTGTTTGTTTGTACGGGTTTTACGCCTGCATCAACACCATTTTGGGCAAGCGGGCAATTTACCCAACAACACCTTTCATGGAAATGCTCCAGCGGTTAACCAGTACTTGACGCACCAACTCCAGAAAAAACTGCCAACATGTTCATATTTCGATTGAATTTAGCCGAATTTGTAAATAAGCAAGGAATTAAACTACCCAACCTTATTCCAGGTCTCTCGAATATTCAACATAATGCTTTTCACCGGAATAACTTCAGACCGGAAGTATATCTGACCGCCGCCGAAGACCAAAGCGAAGATTAATCACTTGACACAAACATGAATGTGGTTTTGCCCCACCCTCGGGATCGATCTACCAGTGATACCCTTACTGCAAGGCAAACTATTCTCACGCATATCTGTAATTTTCTCGTCAGACCATTCGGGATCCGGGATGTATTTGTACGGTACAGACCATCCGGTATCCGGGATGTATGAGTACTGTACAGATCATCCGGTATCCGGGATGTATGAGTACTGTACAGATCATCCGGTATCCGGGATGTATGAGTAGGGTACAGATCATCCGGTATCCGGGATGTATGTGTACGGTACAGATCATCCGGTATCCGGGATGTATGAGTACTGTACAGACCATCCGGTATCCGGGAGGTATGTGTACGGTATCCACGACCCATGAATGGAGACTACATCAAGTATGCACGTCTGGCCTGGGCGAGGCAGCACCTTCGGCTCACACAATTGGGCGCATGTTCTCTTCGTTAGTGTTTCACGTGTCACGCTACGAGGTGACGACGACAGGACCCGCCGTCGGGATTATCATAGCGCCACCAACTGAGTTATGGAAGCTGATTGTTTCGGTGGTGGATCAATCATTTCTATGAATACAAAGACACCAGTTTCCAACGTCAATTGTAATCTTAGTGCAAGGCAGTACAAAAATAGATTCATGCAGCACTTTATTATCCTCTGGTAGAGAATAGAAAGACGTCCTTAGCACAAGACAACGACACTCCTTGCCACTCCAGATGTCTGACTGTAAGTTCTGCACTATTAGAAACTATGGATGTTAGCTATGAGGATAATGCACTTTAAACCTTTGTTAAGTTTGAATTATTGGATTCATTTTAATTCAAGTTACTACACACTTGTTCTGCGTTTTGTTTTGTGGGGCTAAAGCCGCACCAACAGCGTAGGCCATTTGGCGAGTTTCCAGCTAGTATTCGTGGAGGAAGACCCTAGGTACCCATTCGAGCAGTAGTACTGACGGGCACCCACATACCATCACCAAGCCAGTCGGGTAGTTTCCCCACATACCATCATTCCACACCCACATACCATCACCAAGCCAGTCGGGTAGTTTCCCCACATACCATCATTCCACACCCACATACCATCACCAAGCCAGTCGGGTAGTTTCCCCACATACCATCATTCCACACCCACATACCATCACCAAGCCAGTCGGGTAGTTTCCCCACATACCATCATTCCACACCCACATACCATCACCAAGCCAGTCGGGTAGTTTCCCCACATACCATCATTCCACACCCACATACCATCACCAAGCCAGTCGGGTAGTTTCCCCACATACCATCATTCCACACCCACATACCATCACCAAGCCAGTCGGGTAGTTTCCCCACATACCATCATTCCACACCCACATACCATCACCAAGCCAGTCGGGTAGTTTCCCCACATACCATCATTCCACACCCACATACCATCACCAAGCCAGTCGGGTAGTTTCCCCACATACCATCATTCCACACCCACATACCATCACCAAGCCAGTCGGGTAGTTTCCCCACATACCATCATTCCACACCCACATACCATCACCAAGCCAGTCGGGTAGTTTCCCCACATACCATCATTCCACACCCACATACCATCACCAAGCCATTCGGGTAGTTACCTCACATGCAATCATTCGATCCCGATTGTGGTAAAATTGTTCTGCACGTAAAATTGTTCTGCACGTAAAATTGTTCTGCACGTAAAATTGTTCTGCACGTAAAATTGTTCTGCACGTACAATTGTGAAGTGCAACAACTAGAAAGATATATCGCTCCTATATTCCAAATATATCAATCCGTGGGCCTCCATTGTCGAGTGGTCATCGCTGTAGGTTCGATCCCGATTGTGGTTTCGAATTCTGACGAAAGTGAGGAAGCCATCCAGCTGGCATGCGGAAGGTCGGTGGTTCTAACCGTTTGCCCGTCCGTTCTGTAATACAGCATCCGGACGCACGTGGTCTACCTCAACCAGTATTAACTGGAGAGTCGAAATCTGATCTGAGCTGTTGGCCGCGACTTAACATAAGGAAGCATGTAGTCATCTGTAGTTCCAACTGACGCTGTTATTTATGATTAATTTAGTCCCAATAAATAAGCTCTTCACGCTATAGGTCAGAAAAAGAAATGAATCAATCTTTATGGAGCAACTACTGAAAGATTGCATACAACTTTGCAATGCTACATTAGGTCACGTCTTTCCATAATAAATCTTGCAGCATTCTCAGACGTGAAAGGCAATTGAACGACCCACGGATCATATTCAATGGCCTGTAAAATTGAATGCTCTAGAAGAATCCAGTTTTGACATCATCAGATCAACCGTTCATTCATGAAGAGGAAACATGGTGCAGGTCGATTGTATTTTTGTTCGTATATTTTTGGTTTATTTTCGATTTAGATTAACACCGATAGCTTTGAGTTCATCACCAATTTCCCCAGCATTATCTAGCACATGTAGGCTCCTCCAAACAATGTCCACGGAACTGCTCACGGATAGCATTATCTAGCGTATGTAGGCTCCTCCAAACATTGTCCACGGAACTACTCACGGATAGCATTATCTAGCACAAATAGGCTCTTCCAAACAATGTCCACGGAACTGCTCACGGATAGCATTATCTAGCACATGTAGGCTCCTCCAAACAATGTCCACGGAACTGCTCACGGATAGCATTATCTAGCGTATGTAGGCTCCTCCAAACAATGTCCACGGAACTGCTCACGGATAGCATTATCTAGCGTATGTAGGCTCCACCAAACAATGTCCACGGAACTGCTCACGGATAGCATTATCTAGCACACGTAGGCTCCTCCAAACAATGTCCACGGAACTGCTCACGGATAGCATTATCTAGCACATGTAGGCTCCTCCAAACAATATCCACGGAACTGCTCACGGATAGCATTATCTAGCGTATGTAGGCTCCTCCAAACATTTTCCACAGAACTACTCACGGATAGCATTATCTAGCACACGTAGGCTCTTCCAAACAATGTCCACGAAACTGCTCACGGATAGCATTATCTAGCACATGTAGGCTTCTCCAAACAATGTCCACGGAACTGCTCATGGATAGCATTATCTAGCGTATGTAGGCTCCTCCAAACATTGTCCACAGAACTGCTCACGGATAGCATTATCTAGCACATGTAGGCTCCTCCAAACAATGTCCACGGAACTGCTCACGGATAGCATTATCTAGCACATGTAGGCTACTCCAAACAATGTCCACGGAACTGCTCACGGATAGCATTATCTAGCGTATGTAGGCTCCACCAAACAATGTCCACGGAACTGCTCACGGATAGCATTATCTAGCACACGTAGGCTCCTCCAAACAATGTCCACGGAACTGCTCACGGATATCATTATCTAGCACATGTAGGCTCCTCCAAACAATATCCACGGAACTGCTCACGGATAGCATTATCTAGCGTATGTAGGCTCCTCCAAACATTTTCCACAGAACTACTCACGGATAGCATTATCTAGCACACGTAGGCTCTTCCAAACAATGTCCACGAAACTGCTCACGGATAGCATTATCTAGCACATGTAGGCTTCTCCAAACAATGTCCACGGAACTGCTCATGGATAGCATTATCTAGCGTATGTAGGCTCCTCCAAACATTGTCCACAGAACTGCTCACGGATAGCATTATCTAGCACATGTAGGCTCCTCCAAACAATGTCCACGGAACTGCTCACGGATAGCATTATCTAGCACAAGTAGGCTCCTCCAAACAATGTCCACGGAACTGCTCACGGATAGCATTATCTAGCGTATGTAGGCTCCACCAAACAATGTCCACGGAACTGCTCACGGATAGCATTATCTAGCACACATAGGCTCCTCCAAACAATGTCCACGGAACTGCTCACGGATAGCATTATCTAGCACATGTAGGCTCCTCCAAACAATATCCACGGAACTGCTCACGGATAGCATTATCTAGCGTATGTAGGCTCCTCCAAACATTGTCCACGGAACTACTCACGGATAGCATTATCTAGCACACATAGGCTCTTCCAAACAATGTCCACGGAACAGCTCACGGATAGCATTATCTAGCACATGTAGGCTCCTCCAAACAATGTCCACGGAACTGCTCACGGATAGCATTATCTAGCGTATGTAGGCTCCTCCAAACATTTTCCACAGAACTACTCACGGATAGCATTATCTAGCACACGTAGGCTCTTCCAAACAATGTCCACGAAACTGCTCACGGATAGCATTATCTAGCACATGTAGGCTTCTCCAAACAATGTCCACGGAACTGCTCATGGATAGCATTATCTAGCGTATGTAGGCTCCTCCAAATATTGTCCACAGAACTGCTCACGGATAGCATTATCTAGCGTATGTAGGCTCCTCCAAACATTGTCCACGGAACTACTCACGGATAGCATTATCTAGCACACATAGGCTCTTCCAAACAATGTCCACGGAACTGCTCACGGATAGCATTATCTAGCACATGTAGGCTCCTCCAAACAATGTCCACGGAACTGCTCACGGATAGCATTATCTAGCGTATGTAGGCTCCTCCAAACATTTTCCACAGAACTACTCACGGATAGCATTATCTAGCACACGTAGGCTCTTCCAAACAATGTCCACGAAAATGCTCACGGATAGCATTATCTAGCACATGTAGGCTTCTCCAAACAATGTCCACGGAACTGCTCATGGATAGCATTATCTAGCGTATGTAGGCTCCTCCAAATAGTGTCCACAGAACTGCTCACGGATAGCATTATCTAGCACATGTAGGCTCCTCCAAACAATGTCCACGGAACTGCTCACGGATAGCATTATCTAGCACATGTAGGCTCCTCCAAACAATGTCCACGGAACTGCTCACGGATAGCATTATCTAGCGTATGTAGGCTCCACCAAACAATGTCCACGGAACTGCTCACGGATAGCATTATCTAGCACACGTAGGCTCCTCCAAACAATGTCCACGGAACTGCTCACGGATAGCATTATCTAGCACATGTAGGCTCCTCCAAACAATATCCACGGAACTGCTCACGGATAGCATTATCTAGCGTATGTAGGCTCCTCCAAACATTGTCCACGGAACTACTCACGGATAGCATTATCTAGCACACATAGGCTCTTCCAAACAATGTCCACGGAACTGCTCACGGATAGCATTATCTAGCACATGTAGGCTCCTCCAAACAATGTCCACGGAACTGCTCACGGATAGCATTATCTAGCGTATGTAGGCTCCTCCAAACAATGTCCACGGAACTGCTCACGGATAGCATTATCTAGCGTATGTAGGCTCCTCCAAACAATGTCCACGGAACTGCTCACGGATAGCATTATCTAGCACACGTAGGCTCCTCCAAACAATGTCCACGGAACTGCTCACGGATAGCATTATCTAGCACATGTAGGCTCCTCCAAACAATGTCCACGGAACTGCTCACGGATAGCATTATCTAGCGTATGTAGGCTCCTCCAAACAATGTCCACGGAACTGCTCACGGATAGCATTATCTAGCACACGTAGGCTCTTCCAAACAATGTCCACGGAACTGCTCACGGATAGCATTATCTAGCGTATGTAGGCTCCTCCAAACAATGTCCACGGAACTGCTCACGGATAGCATTATCTAGCGTATGTAGGCTCCTCCAAACAATGTCCACGGAACTGCTCACGGATAGCATTATCTAGCACATGTAGGCTCCTCCAAACAATGTCCACGGAACTGCTCACGGATAGCATTATCTAGCACATGTAGGCTCCTCCAAACAATGTCCACGGAACTGCTCACGGATAGCATTATCTAGCGTATGTAAGCTCCTCCAAACAATGTCCACGGAACTGCTCACGGATAGCATTATCTAGCTTACGTTAGCTCCTCTAAACAATGTCCACGGAACTGCTCACGGATAGCATTATCTAGCGTATGTTAGCTCCTCCAAACAATGTCCACGGAACTGCTCACGGATAGCATTATCTAGCGTATGTAGGCTCCTCCAAACAATGTCCACGGAACTGCTCACCGATAGCATTATCTAGCGTATGTAGGCTCCTCCAAACAATGTCCACGGAACTGCTCACGGATAGCATTATCTAGCACATGTAGGCTCCTCCAAACAATGTCCACGGAACTGCTCACGGATAGATTATCTAGCGTATGTAGGCTCCTCCAAACAATGTCCACGGAACTGCTCACGGATAGCATTATCTAGCACATGTAGGCTCCTCCAAACAATGTCCACGGAACTGCTCACGGATAGCATTATCTAGCGTATGTAGGCTCCTCCAAACAATGTCCACGGAACTGCTCACGGATAGCATTATCTAGCACATGTAGGCTCCTCCAAACAATGTCCACGGAACTGCTCACGGATAGCATTATCTAGCACATGTAGGCTCCTCCAAACAATGTCCACGGAACTGCTCACGGATAGCATTATCTAGCACATGTAGGCTCCTCCAAACAATGTCCACGGAACTGCTCACGGATAGCATTATCTAGCACATGTAGGCTCCTCCAAACAATGTCCACGGAACTGCTCACGGATAGCATTATCTAGCACATGTAGGCTCCTCCAAACAATGTCCACGGAACTGCTCACGGATAGCATTATCTAGCACATGTAAGCTCCTCCAAACAATGTCCACGGAACTGCTCACGGATAGCATTATCTAGCGTATGTAGGCTCCTCCAAACAATGTCCACGGAACTGCTCACGGATAGCATTATCTAGCGTATGTAGGCTCCTCCAAACAATGTCCACGGAACTGCTCACGGATAGCATTATCTAGCGTATGTAGGCTCCTCCAAACAATGTCCACGGAACTGCTCACGGATAGTATTATCTAGCACATGTAGCTCCTCCAAACAATGTCCACGGAACTGCTCACGGATAGCATTATCTAGCATATGTAGGCTCCTCCAAACAATGTCCACGGAACTGCTCACGGATAGCATTATCTAGCACATGTAGGCTCCTCCAAACAATGTCCACGGAACTGCTCACGGATAGCATTATCTAGCGTATGTAGGCTCCTCCAAACAATGTCCACGGAACTGCTCACGGATAGCATTATCTAGCACATGTAGGCTCCTCCAAACAATGTCCACGGAACTGCTCACGGATAGCATTATCTAGCACATGTAGGCTCCTCCAAACAATGTCCACGGAACTGCTCACGGATAGCATTATCTAGCACATGTAGGCTCCTCCAAACAATGTCCACGGAACTGCTCACGGATAGCATTATCTAGCACATGTAGGCTCCTCCAAACAATGTCCACGGAACTGCTCACGGATAGCATTATCTAGCGTATGTAGGCTCCCCAACATTCCACGGAACTGCTCACGGATAGCATTATCTAGCACATGTAGGCTCCTCCAAACAATGTCCACGGAACTGCTCACGGATAGCATTATCTAGCACATGTAGGCTCCTCCAAACAATGTCCACGGAACTGCTCACGGATAGCATTATCTAGCACATGTAGGCTCCTCCAAACAATGTCCACGGAACTGCTCACGGATAGCATTATCTAGCACATGTAGGCTCCTCCAAACAATGTCCACGGAACTGCTCACGGATAGCATTATCTAGCTATGTAGGCTCCTCCAAACAATGTCCACGGAACTGCTCACGATAGCATTATCTAGCACAACCCCCAAACAATGTCCACGGAACTGCTCACGGATAGCATTATCTAGCACATGTAGCTCCCCAAACAATGTCCACGGAACTGCTCACGGATAGCATTATCTAGCGTATGTAGGCTCCTCCAAACAATGTCCACGGAACTGCTCACGGATAGCATTATCTAGCGTATGTAGGCTCCTCCAAACAATGTCCACGGAACTGCTCACGGATAGCATTATCTAGCGTATGTAGGCTCCTCCAAACAATGTCCACGGAACTGCTCACGGATAGCATTATCTAGCACATGTAGGCTCCTCCAAACAATGTCCACGGAACTGCTCACGGATAGCATTATCTAGCACATGTAGGCTCCTCCAAACAATGTCCACGGAACTGCTCACGGATAGCATTATCTAGCACATGTAGGCTCCTCCAAACAATGTCCACGGAACTGCTCACGGATAGCATTATCTAGCACATGTAGGCTCTCCTCCAAACAATGTCCACGGAACTGCTCACGGATAGCATTATCTAGCACAGGTAGGCTCCTCCAAACAATGTCCACGGAACTGCTCACGGATAGCATTATCTAGCGTATGTATGCTCCTCCAAACAATGTCCACGGAACTGCTCACGGATAGCATTATCTAGCGTATGTAGGCTCCTCCAAACAATGTCCACGGAACTGCTCACGGATAGCATTATCTAGCACATGTAGGCTCCTCCAAACAATGTCCACGGAACTGCTCACGGATAGCATTATCTAGCACATGTAGGCTCCTCCAAACAATGTCCACGGAACTGCTCACGGATAGAACCACCAATCTTCAAAGCTTCCACAAATGAAAGAGTTCCGAACACCTAACATCGATTGCCATTAATGTAGTAATACGCATCTTTACTGACGTGTTTCGTAGTTTCATGTTTGTGCACGGTTATTGAGTATAATAGTCGTAGCATCATGTTTGTGCACGGTTATTGAGCATAACAATCGTATTTTCATGTTTGTGCACGGTTATGGAGTATAGTAATCGTAGCTTCATGTTTGTGCACGCTTATGGAGTATAGTAATCGTAGCTTCATGTTTGTGCATGGTTATTGAGTATAATAATCGTAGCTTCATGTTTGTGCACGGTTATTGAGTATAATAGTCGTAGTTTCATGTTTGTGCACGGCTATTGAGTATAATAGTCGTAGTTTCATGTTTGTGCACGATTATTGAGTATAACAATCGTAGTTTCATGTTTGTGCACGATTATTGAGCATAACAATCGTAGTTTCATGTTTGTGCACGGTTATGGAGTATAATAATCGTAGCTTCATGTTTGTGCACGGTTATTGAGTATAACAATCGTAGTTTCATGTTTGTACACGGTTATGGAGTATCATGATCGTAGTTTCATGTTTGTGCACGGTTATGGATTATACTAATCGTAGCTTCATGTTTGTGCACGATTATTGAGCATAACAATCGTAGTTTCATGTTTGTGCACGGTTATTGAGTATAATAATCGTAGCTTCATGTTTGTGCACGGTTATTGAGTATAACAGTCGTAGCTTCATGTTTGTGCACGGTTATTGAGCATAACAATCGTAGTTTCATGTTTGTGCACGGTTATTGAGTATAATAGTCGTAGCTTCATGTTTGTGCACGGTTATTGAGCATAACAATCGTAGTTTCATGTTTGTGCACGGTTATTGAGTATAATAGTCGTAGCTTCATGTTTGTGCACGGTTATTAAGCATAACAATCGTAGTTTCATGTTTGTGCACGGTTATTGAGTATAACAATCGTAGTTTCATGTTTGTGCACGGTTATTGAGTATAATAATCGTAGCTTCATGTTTGTGCACGGTTATTGAGTATAACAATCGTAGTTTCATGTTTGTACACGGTTATGGAGTATCATGATCGTAGTTTCATGTTTGTGCACGGTTATGGATTATACTAATCGTAGCTTCATGTTTGTGCACGATTATTGAGCATAACAATCGTAGTTTCATGTTTGTGCACGGTTATTGAGTATAATAATCGTAGCTTCATGTTTGTGCACGGTTATTGAGTATAACAGTCGTAGCTTCATGTTTGTGCACGGTTATTGAGATAACAATCGTAGTTTCATGTTTGTGCACGATTATTGAGCATAACAATCGTAGTTTCATGTTTGTGCACGGTTATTGAGTATAATAATCGTAGCTTCATGTTTGTGCACGGTTATTGAGTATAACAATCGTAGTTTCATGTTTGTGCACGGTTATGGAGTATAATAATCGTAGTTTCATGTTTGTGCACGGTTATTGAGTATAATAATCGTAGCTTCATGTTTGTGCACGGTTATTGAGTATAATAATCGTAGTTTCATGTTTGTGCACGGTTATTGAGTATAATAATCGTAGCTTCATGTTTGTGCACGGTTATTGAGTATAACAGTCGTAGCTTCATGTTTGTGCACGGTTATTGAGCATAACAATCGTAGTTTCATGTTTGTGCACGGTTATTGAGTATAATAATCGTAGCTTCATGTTTGTGCACGGTTATTGAGCATAACAATCGTAGTTTCATGTTTGTGCACGGTTATGGTATAATAGTCGTAATGTTTGTGCACGGTTATTAGCATAACAATCGTAGTTTCATGTTTGTGCACGGTTATTGAGTATAACAATCGTAGTTTCATGTTTGTGCACGGTTATTGAGTATAATAATCGTAGCTTCATGTTTGTGCACGGTTATTGAGTATAACAATCGTAGTTTCATGTTTGTACACGGTTATGGAGTATCATGATCGTAGTTTCATGTTTGTGCACGGTTATGGATTATACTAATCGTAGCTTCATGTTTGTGCACGATTATTGAGCATAACAATCGTAGTTTCATGTTTGTGCACGGTTATTGAGTATAATAATCGTAGCTTCATGTTTGTGCACGGTTATTGAGTATAACAGTCGTAGCTTCATGTTTGTGCACGGTTATTGAGCATAACAATCGTAGTTTCATGTTTGTGCACGGTTATTGAGTATAATAGTCGTAGCTTCATGTTTGTGCACGGTTATTGAGCATAACAATCGTAGTTTCATGTTTGTGCACGGTTATTGAGTATAATAGTCGTAGCTTCATGTTTGTGCACGGTTATTAAGCATAACAATCGTAGTTTCATGTTTGTGCACGGTTATTGAGTATAACAATCGTAGTTTCATGTTTGTGCACGGTTATTGAGTATAATAATCGTAGCTTCATGTTTGTGCACGGTTATTGAGTATAACAATCGTAGTTTCATGTTTGTGCACGGTTATTGAGTATAATAATCGTAGCTTCATGTTTGTGCACGGTTATTGAGTATAACAGTCGTAGCTTCATGTTTGTGCACGGTTATTGAGCATAACAATCGTAGTTTCATGTTTGTGCACGGTTATTGAGTATAATAATCGTAGCTTCATGTTTGTGCACGGTTATTGAGCATAACAATCGTAGTTTCATGTTTGTGCACGGTTATTGAGTATAATAGTCGTAGCTTCATGTTTGTGCACGGTTATTGAGCATAACAATCGTAGTTTCATGTTTGTGCACGGTTATTGAGTATAATAGTCGTAGCTTCATGTTTGTGCACGGTTATTGAGTATAATAGTCGTAGCTTCATGTTTGTGCACGATTATTGAGTATAATAGTCGTAGATTCATGTTTGTGCACGATTATTGAATATAATAGTCGTTGCTTCAGAGTCCCTCAACATAGAAATCCCGGATACTATATGTAATATTAGCTAAAGAACAAATGATGTATGGAATAATGCACTTGATGAGCTGCTGGGAGTTGTTTATTCATGGTTGAATGAGTTTAAGTGTAGTACATTGGTTGAATGAGTTTAAGTGTAGTACATTGGTTGAATGAGTTTAAGTGTAGTACATTGGTTGAATGAGTTTAAGTGTAGTACATGACCAGGGGCTGGGATGGGGTACTTCATATTGATGGATATTGTAACCGACATGGACCAGTGACGGGATACTTCACGAGATGTGGCACCTGGCGAGGACGAGTGACGGGATACTTCACGAGATGTGGCACCTGGCGAGGGGTTGGGACGGGATACTTCACGAGATGTGGCACCTGGCGAGGACGAGTGACGGGATACTTCACGAGATGTGGCACCTGGCGAGGGGTTGGGACGGGATACTTCACGAGATGTGGCACCTGACGAGGTGTTGGGACGGGATACTTCACGAGATGTGGCACCTGGCGAGGGGTTGGGACGGGATACTTCACGAGATGTGGCACCTGGCGAGGTGTTGGGACGGGGTACTTCACGAGATGTGGCACCTGGCGAGGTGTTGGGACGGGATACTTCACGAGATGTGGCACCTGGCGAGGTGTTGGGATGGGGTACTTCACGAGATGTGGCACCTGGCGAGGTGTTGGGATGGGGTACTTCACGAGATGTGGCACCTGGCGAGGTGTTGGGATGGGGCACTTAACTTGGATGGTGAGTGCCACCTTGGAAAAAAAAGAAAGAAAAGGGTCTGCTATTGTACCGACCGAGTGGAAGGGATATGATGCCGAGGGTGTATTGGGATAACATACATAAATGACTAAAGCCAGGATGTTGTACCAATGTCGGATGTGTTCAGTTAATTGACGATTGATTTGTATGAGATACCTGACTGGCAAGTGTTCGGGAGAGAGTATCTTTCAAGGATCTGGGACCGGGTACGAGGGCTCTGTGACCGGGTACGAGGGCTCTGGGACCGGGTACGAGGGCTCTGGGACCGGGTACGAGGGCTCTGGGACCGGGTACGAGGGCTCTGGGACCTGGTACGAGGGCTCTGGGTGGCTTACTTGCTGAAGTGTTACAAATTGATACCTGACAGTTCTGATAATGCACCACGATGTAATCTTCCAAATAGTGCATAGTGCATAGTGCAATAAGCACGCGGGGGCGTCATCGTAGGTACCTATAGCCATTGTTCACTGTATCCGATCATACATAGAGACATAACGTATAGTTTATTGTCTGCAATGAATGTGTTCGCTAATTGTTGTAAGCATGGTTTACCGTAATACAGAACATTATAGATACTTACACGTTGTAGGCGGTGGCACATCAAACACAATATCTGGAACAGAAATGTAAGAGTTAAATAGAATAATGCTCGTATTGCACGATGTGTAACGTGAATTGGTTAATGGTCATAGACATGTACTTTCATTTCCGGTCAGATACAAGTCGTTATAGCAGACATGTTTCGTGTAAATTGTAAGTTACCGACTAAATCAGTCAGAGAATGTACACGTCTTCTATGTGTTTTGTCATTTCTCTTATTGTCAACACATGGAGATTGTGTGATGGACCACAGGAGCTTGAATATGTGTCCATCAACCACCAAATGTGTTGTGCCGTCGACATATTTATACATGTGGATTGGATTGTAGAGCTCAAGAATCATAACCTTCTGAGTTGTACTTACTGAATTGTCTCCCCTTTCTATTTTATTAAATGCTTGTCCGGAGCATAACTCGAAAAGTAGTCAATCAAATGAACCTTCAAGCAGTGATAGAGGACATCGAGGCGGAGTACAGAGTGTAAGTAGTGATAGAGGGCAATGAGGCGGAGGCAGAGTGTAAGCAGTGATAGGGGGCAATGAGGCGGAGGGCAGAGTGTAAGCAGTGATAGAGGACAATGGGGCGGAGGGCAGAGTGTAAGTAGTGATAGAGGCCATTGAGGCGGAGAGCAGAGTGTAAGTAGTGATAGAGGACATCGAGGCGGAGGGCAGAGTGTAAGTAGTGATAAGAGGGCATTGGGGCGGAGGGCAGAATGTAAGTAGTGATAGAGGACATTGGGGCGTCGGGCAGAGTGTAAGCAGTGATAGAGGGCAATGAGGCGGAGGGCAGAGTGTAAGTAGTGATAGAGGGCAATGAGGCGCAGGGCAGAGTGTAAGCAGTGATAGAGGGCATTGGGGCGGAGGGCAATAGTGTAAGTAGTGATAGAGGGCATTGTGGCGGAGGGCATTATCACATTTCATATATCACTCTGTCACATGTACATACATTCTTTTATGATCAATGAGTACATGACGTTTTTGAGTTGATGATCAGTGAGTACGTGTCGTTTTTTAGTTTATGATCGACGAGTACGTGTCGTTTTTGAGTTTATGATCGACGAGTACATGACGTTTTTGAGTTTATGATCGATGAGTACGTGTCGTTTTTGAGTTTATGATCGATGAGTACGTGTCGTTTTTGAGTTTATGATCGATGAGTACGTGTCGTTTTTGAGTTTATGATCGATGAGTACGTGTCGTTTTTGAGTTTATGATCGATGAGTACGTGTCGTTTTTTAGTTTATGATCGATGAGTACGTCTCGTTTTTAGTTTATGATCGATGAGTACATGTCTTTTTTGAGTTTATGATCGATGAGTACGTGTCGTTTTTTAGTTTATGATCGATGAGTACGTGTCGTTTTTGAGTTTATGATCGATGAGTACGTGTCGTTTTTTAGTTTATGATCGATGAGTACGTGTCGTTTTTTAGTTTATGATCGATGAGTACGTGTCGTTTTTGAGTTTATGATCGATGAGTACGTGTCGTTTTTTAGTTTATGATCGATGAGTACGTGTCGTTTTTTAGTTTATATCTATATAATATCAACATATGGCACCATTGTTAAGTGTGTTCAAATGTTTCTCACATATCTCGTCAGCAATACTTCCGCCAATATTCATACTACACATTGATTACTAAACTGTTCTCATATTTCTCCGCCAATCACACAATTTAAGTGTAAACCATACAAGCTTATTGCTTTCTCATCAATCCTACATGTGTGTACATAATATTTATACTTTACTATGTTTATTCAAAGACATACATATTGTTTAAACTAATCACACGGTTTGGGAGCATCCATCGGTTGTCTCCATCAATCACACAGTATGGGAGCATCCATCGGTTGTCTCCATCAATCACACAGTATGGGAGCATCCATCGGTTCTCTCCATCAATCACACAGTTTGCGAGCATCCATTGGTTGTCTCCATCAATCACACAGTCTGCGAGCATCCATCGGTTGTCTCCATCAATCATACAGTTTGGGAGCATCCATCGGTTGTCTCCATCAAACATACAGTCTGGGAGCATCCATCGGTTCTCTCCATCAATCACACAGTTTGCGAGCATCCATTGGTTGTCTCCATCAATCACACAGTTTGTGAGCATCCATCGGTTGTCAACATCAACCACACAGTCTGCGAGCATCCATTGGTTGTCTCCATCAATCACACAGTATGGAAGCATCCATCGGTTGTCTCCATCAATCATACAGTTTGGGAGCATCCATCGGTTGTCTCCATCAACCACACAGTCTGCGAGCATCCATCGGTTGTCTCCATCAATCACACAGTTTGGGAGCATCCATCGGTTGTCTCCATCAACCACACAGTCTGCGAGCATCCATCGGTTGTCTCCATCAATCACACAGTTTGGGAGCATCCATCGGTTGTCTCCATCAATCACACAGTTTGGGAGCATCCATCGGTTGTCTCCATCAACCACACAGTCTGCGAGCATCCATCGGTTGTCTCCATCAATCACACAGTTTGCGAGCATCCATCGGTTGCACTGATTTATTGTTGGACTTCATAAACATGATATAAACATGATATATCACACAAACTATGTTAAATATGGTGCCATTTCAACCAGCATTATATATGTAGTCAAATCTTGAAAATTACAAGAATGACTTCACAGAGAACTAGTTATAAAAGGTAATACAATAGTATTCCACTATTCAAGGGGACCTCCTTGGCCGGGTGGTAAGGTCGTTCACAACATATTCCTTGCCCCTCCCCACTTCATGTTGGAATCCCAATGGGGGTGCGAAGTCTTCCATGTGAGGACTCTATCCGACTGGCTTATGGACGGTATTTGGTTCTACCCATCCGCGGTTGAAATACCGCTCGGAGGGCCACCTGTGGTCACCAAGGGTTACTGGAGAAACACCATACGACCTAAGCTGTTGACTTTAAGCCGAAAAAACAAATATTAATATTCTAACTTCTGTACGTAGCAACTAATGAAAATGTATGTTTGCAATTTTCACAGTGCAACAAGGAGACTGTAGACATATAAACTCTCCAGTTGTTAACTGTGTTCATTTGATAATACCACATAGTGTTAGCAATACTTGTATTAACCTAGCTATACACAGTAAGACAGGTGTAATACCACATAGTGTTAGCAATACTTGTATTAACCTAGCTAGCTATACACAGTAAGACAGGTGTAATACCACATAGTGTTAGCAATACTTGTATTAACCTAGCTATACACAGTAAGACATGTAATACCACATAGTGTTAGCAATACTTGTATTAACCTAGCTATACACAGTAAGACATGTAATACCACATAGTGTTAGCAATACTTGTATTAACCTAGCTAGCTATACACAGTAAGACAGATGTAATACCACATAGTGTTAGCAATACTTGTATTAACCTAGCTATACACAGTAAGACATGTAATACCACATAGTGTTAGCAATACTTGTATTAACCTAGCTAGCTATACACAGTAAGACATGTAATACCACATAGTGTTAGCAATACTTGTATTAACCTAGCTAGCTATACACAGTAAGACAGATGTAATACCACATAGTGTTAGCAATACTTGTATTAACCTAGCTATACACTGTAAGACAGGTGTAATACCACATAGTGTTAGCAATACTTGTATTAACCTAGCTAGCTATACACAGTAAGACTGATGTAATACCACATAGTGTTAGCAATACTTGTATTAACCTAGCTATACACTGTAAGACAGGTGTAATACCACATAGTGTTAGCAATACTTGTATTAACCTAGCTAGCTATACACAGTAAGACTGATGTAATACCACATAGTGTTAGCAATACTTGTATTAACCTAGCTATACACTGTAAGACAGGTGTAATACCACATAGTGTTAGCAATACTTGTATTAACCTAGCTAGCTATACACAGTAAGACAGATGTAATACCACATAGTGTTAGCAATACTTGTATTAACCTAGCTATACACTGTAAGACATGTAATACCACATAGTGTTAGCAATACTTGTATTAACCTAGCTATACACGGTAAGACATGTAATACCACATAGTGTTAGCAATACTTGTATTAACCTAGCTATACACGGTAAGACATGTAATACCACATAGTGTTAGCAATACTTGTATTAACCTAGCTATACACGGTAAGACATGTAATACCACATAGTGTTAGCAATACTTGTATTAACCTAGCTATACACGGTAAGACATGTAATACCACATAGTGTTAGCAATACTTGTATTAACCTAGCTATACACAGTAAGACATGTAATACCACATAGTGTTAGCAATACTTGTATTAACCTAGCTATACACGGTAAGACAGATGTAATACCACATAGTGTTAGCAATACTTGTATTAACCTAGCTATACACGGTAAGACATGTAATACCACATAGTGTTAGCAATACTTATATTAACCTAGCTATACACGGTAAGACATGTAATACCACATAGTGTTAGCAATACTTGTATTAACTACTAGCTATACACAGTAAGACAT
This sequence comes from Archivesica marissinica, assembly GCA_014843695.1. Taxonomy (NCBI): domain Eukaryota; kingdom Metazoa; phylum Mollusca; class Bivalvia; order Venerida; family Vesicomyidae; genus Archivesica; species Archivesica marissinica. The sequence goes on along the minus strand of JABXNX010000027.1, from coordinate 13,816 downwards.
GTAATACCACATAGTGTTAGCAATACTTGTATTAACCTAGCTATACACAGTAAGACATGTAATACCACATAGTGTTAGCAATACTTGTATTAACCTAGCTAGCTATACACAGTAAGACATGTAATACCACATAGTGTTAGCAATACTTATATTAACCTAGCTATACACGGTAAGACAGATGTAATACCACATAGTGTTAGCAATACTTATATTAACCTAGCTATACACGGTAAGACATGTAATACCACATAGTGTTAGCAATACTTATATTAACCTAGCTATACACGGTAAGACATGTAATACCACATAGTGTTAGCAATACTTGTACTAACTAGCTAGCTATACACAGTAAGACATGTAATACCACATAGTGTTAGCAATACTTATATTAACCTAGCTAGCTATACACAGTAAGACATGTAATACCACATAGTGTTAGCAATACTTGTATTAACCTAGCTATACACGGTAAGACAGTGTAATACCACATAGTGTTAGCAATACTTATATTAACCTAGCTAGCTATACACAGTAAGACATGTAATACCACATAGTGTTAGCAATACTTGTATTAACCTAGCTATACACGGTAAGACATGTAATACCACATAGTGTTAGCAATACTTGTATTAACCTAGCTAGCTATACACGGTAAGACATGTAATACCACATAGTGTTAGCAATACTTGTATTAACCTAGCTATACACGGTAAGACATGTAATACCACATAGTGTTAGCAATACTTGTATTAACCTAGCTATACACGGTAAGACAGATGTAATACCACATAGTGTTAGCAATACTTGTATTAACCTAGCTATACACGGTAAGACATGTAATACCACATAGTGTTAGCAATACTTGTATTAACCTAGCTATACACGGTAAGACATGTAATACCACATAGTGTTAGCAATACTTGTATTAACCTAGCTATACACAGTAAGACATGTAATACCACATAGTGTTAGCAATACTTGTATTAACCTAGCTATACACAGTAAGACATGTAATACCACATAGTGTTAGCAATACTTGTATTAACCTAGCTATACACGGTAAGACATGTAATACCACATAGTGTTAGCAATACTTGTATTAACCTAGCTATACACAGTAAGACATGTAATACCACATAGTGTTAGCAATACTTGTATTAACCTAGCTATACACGGTAAGACATGTAATACCACATAGTGTTAGCAATACTTGTATTAACCTAGCTATACACGGTAAGACATGTAATACCACATAGTGTTAGCAATACTTGTATTAACCTAGCTAGCTATACACGGTAAGACATGTAATACCACATAGTGTTAGCAATACTTGTATTAACCTAGCTAGCTATACACAGTAAGACATGTAATACCACATAGTGTTAGCAATACTTGTATTAACCTAGCTAGCTATACACAGTAAGACATGTAATACCACATAGTGTTAGCAATACTTGTATTAACCTAGCTAGCATACACAGTAAGACATGTAATACCACATAGTGTTAGCAATACTTGTATTAACCTAGCTAGCTATACACGGTAAGACATGTAATACCACATAGTGTTAGCAATACTTGTATTAACCTAGCTATACACAGTAAGACATGTAATACCACATAGTGTTAGCAATACTTGTATTAACCTAGCTATACACAGTAAGACATGTAATACCACATAGTGTTAGCAATACTTGTATTAACCTAGCTATACACGGTAAGACAGGTGTAATACCACATAGTGTTAGCAATACTTGTATTAACCTAGCTAGCTATACACGGTAAGACAGTGTAATACCACATAGTGTTAGCAATACTTGTATTAACCTAGCTAGCTATACACAGTAAGACATGTAATACCACATAGTGTTAGCAATACTTGTATTAACCTAGCTATACACGGTAAGACATGTAATACCACATAGTGTTAGCAATACTTGTATTAACCTAGCTATACACAGTAAGACATGTAATACCACATAGTGTTAGCAATACTTGTATTAACCTAGCTATACACAGTAAGACATGTAATACCACATAGTGTTAGCAATACTTGTATTAACCTAGCTATACACGGTAAGACATGTAATACCACATAGTGTTAGCAATACTTGTATTAACCTAGCTATACACATAAGACATGTAATACCACATAGTGTTAGCAATACTTGTATTAACCTAGCTATACACAGTAAGACATGTAATACCACATAGTGTTAGCAATACTTGTATTAACCTAGCTAGCTATACACGGTAAGACAGTGTAATACCACATAGTGTTAGCAATACTTGTATTAACCTAGCTAGCTATACACAGTAAGACATGTAATACCACATAGTGTTAGCAATACTTATATTAACCTAGCTATACACGGTAAGACATGTAATACCACATAGTGTTAGCAATACTTGTATTAACATAGCTAGCTATACACAGTAAGACATGTAATACCACATAGTGTTAGCAATACTTATATTAACCTAGCTAGCTATACACGGTAAGACATGTAATACCACATAGTGTTAGCAATACTTGTATTAACCTAGCTAGCTATACACAGTAAGACATGTAATACCACATAGTGTTAGCAATACTTGTATTAACCTAGCTAGCTATACACAGTAAGACATGTAATACCACATAATGTTAGCAATACTTATATTAACCTAGCTAGCTATACACAGTAAGACATGTAATACCACATAGTGTTAGCAATACTTGTATTAACCTAGCTAGCTATACACAGTAAGACAGATGTAATACCACATAGTGTTAGCAATACTTATATTAACCTAGCTATACACGGTAAGACATGTAATACCACATAGTGTTAGCAATACTTGTATTAACCTAGCTAGCTATACACGGTAAGACAGGTGTAATACCACATAGTGTTAGCAATACTTGTATTAACCTAGCTATACACAGTAAGACATGTAATACCACATAGTGTTAGCAATACTTGTATTAACCACTAGCTATACACAGTAAGACATGTAATACCACATAGTGTTAGCAATACTTGTATTAACCTAGCTAGCTATACACGGTAAGACAGATGTAATACCACATAGTGTTAGCAATACTTGTATTAACCTAGCTATACACGGTAAGACATGTAATACCACATAGTGTTAGCAATACTTGTATTAACCTAGCTAGCTATACACAGTAAGACAGGTGTAATACCACATAGTGTTAGCAATACTTGTATTAACCTAGCTATACACAGTAAGACATGTAATACCACATAGTGTTAGCAATACTTGTATTAACCTAGCTATACACGGTAAGACAGTGTAATACCACATAGTGTTAGCAATACTTGTATTAACCTAGCTAGCTATACACAGTAAGACATGTAATACCACATAGTGTTAGCAATACTTGTATTAACCTAGCTAGCTATACACAGTAAGACATGTAATACCACATAGTGTTAGCAATACTTGTATTAACCTAGCTAGCTATACACAGTAAGACATGTAATACCACATAGTGTTAGCAATACTTGTATTAACCTAGCTAGCTATACACAGTAAGACATGTAATACCACATAGTGTTAGCAATACTTGTATTAACCTAGCTATACACAGTAAGACATGTAATACCACATAGTGTTAGCAATACTTGTATTAACCTAGCTAGCTATACACGGTAAGACATGTAATACCACATAGTGTTAGCAATACTTGTATTAACCTAGCTAGCTATACACAGTAAGACATGTAATACCACATAGTGTTAGCAATACTTGTATTAACCTAGCTATACACAGTAAGACATGTAATACCACATAGTGTTAGCAATACTTGTATTAACCTAGCTATACACAGTAAGACATGTAATACCACATAGTGTTAGCAATACTTGTATTAACCTAGCTAGCTATACACAGTAAGACATGTAATACCACATAGTGTTAGCAATACTTGTATTAACCTAGCTATACACAGTAAGACATGTAATACCACATAGTGTTAGCAATACTTATATTAACCTAGCTATACACGGTAAGACATGTAATACCACATAGTGTTAGCAATACTTGTATTAACCTAGCTAGCTATACACGGTAAGACATGTAATACCACATAGTGTTAGCAATACTTGTATTAACCTAGCTATACACAGTAAGACATGTAATACCACATAGTGTTAGCAATACTTGTATTAACCTAGCTAGCTATACACAGTAAGACATGTAATACCACATAGTGTTAGCAATACTTGTATTAACCTAGCTATACACGGTAAGACATGTAATACCACATAGTGTTAGCAATACTTGTATTAACCTAGCTAGCTATACACAGTAAGACATGTAATACCACATAGTGTTAGCAATACTTGTATTAACCTAGCTATACACGGTAAGACATGTAATACCACATAGTGTTAGCAATACTTGTATTAACCTAGCTATACACGGTAAGACATGTAATACCACATAGTGTTAGCAATACTTGTATTAACCTAGCTATACACAGTAAGACATGTAATACCACATAGTGTTAGCAATACTTGTATTAACCTAGCTAGCTATACACAGTAAGACATGTAATACCACATAGTGTTAGCAATACTTGTATTAACCTAGCTAGCTATACACAGTAAGACATGTAATACCACATAGTGTTAGCAATACTTGTATTAACCTAGCTAGCTATACACAGTAAGACATGTAATACCACATAGTGTTAGCAATACTTGTATTAACCTAGCTAGCTATACACAGTAAGACATGTAATACCACATAGTGTTAGCAATACTTGTATTAACCTAGCTAGCTATACACAGTAAGACATGTAATACCACATAGTGTTAGCAATACTTGTATTAACCTAGCTAGCTATACACGGTAAGACATGTAATACCACATAGTGTTAGCAATACTTGTATTAACCTAGTAGCTATACACGGTAAGACATGTAATACCACATAGTGTTAGCAATACTTGTATTAACCTAGCTATACACAGTAAGACATGTAATACCACATAGTGTTAGCAATACTTGTATTAACCTAGCTATACACAGTAAGACATGTAATACCACATAGTGTTAGCAATACTTGTATTAACCTAGCTAGCTATACACAGTAAGACATGTAATACCACATAGTGTTAGCAATACTTGTATTAACCTAGCTATACACGGTAAGACAGATGTAATACCACATAGTGTTAGCAATACTTATATTAACCTAGCTATACACGGTAAGACATGTAATACCACATAGTGTTAGCAATACTTGTATTAACCTAGCTAGCTATACACAGTAAGACATGTAATACCACATAGTGTTAGCAATACTTGTACTAACCTAGCTAGCTATACACAGTAAGACATGTAATACCACATAGTGTTAGCAATACTTATATTAACCTAGCTATACACAGTAAGACAGATGTAATACCACATAGTGTTAGCAATACTTATATTAACCTAGCTAGCTATACACGGTAAGACAGATGTAATACCACATAGTGTTAGCAATACTTGTACTAACCTAGCTAGCTATACACAGTAAGACAGGTGTAATACCACATAGTGTTAGCAATACTTATATTAACCTAGCTAGCTATACACGGTAAGACAGATGTAATACCACATAGTGTTAGCAATACTTGTATTAACCTAGCTAGCTATACACGGTAAGACAGGTGTAATACCACATAGTGTTAGCAATACTTGTATTAACCTAGCTATACACGGTAAGACAGGTGTAATACCACATAGTGTTAGCAATACATGTATTAACCTAGCTTTACACAGTAAGACAGGTGTAATACCACATAGTGTTAGCAATACTTATATTAACCTAGCTATACACGGTAAGACATGTAATACAACATAGTGTTAGCAATACTTGTATTAACCTAGCTAGCTATACACAGTAAGACATGTAATACCACATAGTGTTAGCAATACTTGTATTAACCTAGCTAGCTATACACAGTAAGACATGTAATACCACATAGTGTTAGCAATACTTATATTAACCTAGCTAGCTATACACAGTAAGACATGTAATACCACATAGTGTTAGCAATACTTATATTAACCTAGCTATACACGGTAAGACATGTAATACCACATAGTGTTAGCAATATTTGTATTAACCTAGCTAGCTATACACAGTAAGACAGGTGTAATACCACATAGTGTTAGCAATACTTGTATTAACCTAGGTAGCTATACACGGTAAGACATGTAATACCACATAGTGTTAGCAATACTTGTATTAACCTAGCTATACACAGTAAGACATGTAATACCACATAGTGTTAGCAATACTTGTATTAACCTAGCTATACACAGTAAGACATGTAATACCACATAGTGTTAGCAATACTTGTATTAACCTAGCTATACACAGTAAGACATGTAATACCACATAGTGTTAGCAATACTTGTATTAACCTAGCTAGCTATACACGGTAAGACAGGTGTAATACCACATAGTGTTAGCAATACTTGTATTAACCTAGCTAGCTATACACAGTAAGACATGTAATACCACATAGTGTTAGCAATACTTGTATTAACCTAGCTATACACAGTAAGACATGTAATACCACATAGTGTTAGCAATACTTGTATTAACCTAGCTATACACAGTAAGACATGTAATACCACATAGTGTTAGCAATACTTGTACTAACCTAGCTAGCTATACACGGTAAGACAGGTGTAATACCACATAGTGTTAGCAATACTTGTATTAACCTAGCTATACACAGTAAGACATGTAATACCACATAGTGTTAGCAATACTTGTATTAACCTAGCTAGCTATACACAGTAAGACAGGTGTAATACCACATAGTGTTAGCAATACTTGTATTAACCTAGCTATACACAGTAAGACATGTAATACCACATAGTGTTAGCAATACTTGTATTAACATAGCTAGCTATACACAGTAAGACATGTAATACCACATAGTGTTAGCAATACTTATATTAACCTAGCTATACACAGTAAGACATGTAATACCACATAGTGTTAGCAATACTTGTATTAACCTAGCTTTACACGGTAAGACAGATGTAATACCACATAGTGTTAGCAATACTTATATTAACCTAGCTAGCTATACACAGTAAGACATGTAATACCACATAGTGTTAGCAATACTTGTACTAACCTAGCTAGCTATACACAGTAAGACATGTAATACCACATAGTGTTAGCAATACTTATATTAACCTAGCTAGCTATACACAGTAAGACATGTAATACCACATAGTGTTAGCAATACTTGTATTAACCTAGCTAGCTATACACAGTAAGACAGGTGTAATACCACATAGTGTTAGCAATACTTATATTAACCTAGCTATACACGGTAAGACAGATGTAATACCACATAGTGTTAGCAATACTTGTATTAACCTAGCTAGCTATACACGGTAAGACATGTAATACCACATAGTGTTAGCAATACTTATATTAACCTAGCTAGCTATACACGGTAAGACATGTAATACCACATAGTGTTAGCAATACTTGTATTAACCTAGCTATACACGGTAAGACATGTAATACCACATAGTGTTAGCAATACTTGTACTAACCTAGCTATACACAGTAAGACATGTAATACCACATAGTGTTAGCAATACTTGTATTAACCTAGCTATACACAGTAAGACATGTAATACCACATAGTGTTAGCAATACTTGTATTAACCTAGCTATACACAGTAAGACATGTAATACCACATAGTGTTAGCAATACTTGTATTAACCTAGCTAGCAATACACAGTAAGACAGGTGTAATACCACATAGTGTTAGCAATACTTGTACTAACCTAGCTAGCTATACACGGTAAGACATGTAATACCACATAGTGTTAGCAATACTTACATTAACCTAGCTATACACGGTAAGACATGTAATACCACATAGTGTTAGCAATACTTATATTAACCTAGCTATCTATACAAGGTAACACAAAGGAATAGTTTATGCTCTATATATCATAGAGACGAAGCACTTGCCCGATGTCCTGACATACAGTTGGTGGCTAGGTTCGGAGGTTATGAAACTGTTCTCGGATCTCATACTCAAGTTCAAGTGATATGATTGGTTGAATCTGAGATTTGCTCTTGGCTCAACAAATCAGAAAGCTTGAAACTGAGTTTGAGATTGGAGAACAGTTGTCTAACCCCCAGGTCTAACCCTAACCCTAACCCCCAGGTATAACCCTAACTCCCAGGTCTAACCCTAACCCCCAGGTCTAACCCTAACCCTAACCCCCAGGTCTAACCCTAACCCCCAGGTCTGGTTGCATTTGAATATAGTAAAAGACACGGATTCTTATTGGCTGGTACCCTACTCGGCTAATGCACAAGTACAAGCTTCTTATTGGCTGGTACCCTACTCGGCTAATGCACAAGTACAAGCTTCTTATTGGCTGGTACCCTACTCGGCTAATGCACAAGTACAAGCTTCTTATTGGCTGGTACCCTACTCGGCTAATGCACAAGTACAAGCTTCTTATTGGCTGGTACCCTACTCGGCTAATGCACAAGTACAAGCTTCGTATTGGCTGGTACCCTACTCGGCTAATACTTCACACTTTCATTTATTCTAGTTTGAATGCATTCCATTTGGCAGAACAACATCCGGGATCACTACCCTAAGTGTAGCAACAGGGACAACGTACAACTGTAACTATATTTATATTTGAATAGTGCTTAGAAGTTCAAACAGACTAAGCTTATATTTATAATTGCAGATTGGTTTAATCGACTGAAATAATACCTACATTTAAATAGGCATCGATCTCGTCAATATGCTATATGTAACCCACGGCGGTTCTACCTGGGTCCTCGTCCGTGCCGGAAATACTACTCGGAGGGGCACCCGGGATCTTCCTCCAACAATACTATTTGTATAGACGCCATATGACCTACGTTGTTGGTGCGACGTTATCCCCCCCCCCCCAAACAAAGCAAATAATATGTACTCTCTTCATTGATAAAGTGTGATGGGCCTTAATGCTGCTCCGCTCTACCATTACACCGTTCATTACAACAGTAATATATCAACCATGTGTAGATAAACACCATAGCGGACCTCATTAAGCAGGGCAATCATTCTCCCATAATGCATCATTCTCCCAGAATGCAGCGCTGACAAGACGGTCAATACCTCGTCGTAATTATCTATTTGGTTCTTAAGATAGTGCAAGCGATAGTTTTAAATCTTGTTTATTGACTCAGGACACAACTACTTCAAACCACAGCACTTGGTGGATGGTCGATTTTTGGAATGTATAAATTTTGTAAAGTGTTCGACAGACATCCCCATTCAGGTTGTAAACACAACACAATACTGGTGCGGGCCGTTTTCTAATGTTGGCAAAACCCTTAGCCCAAACCAATTGTTGTATCGCCATTATATATTGTATTGAAACTATTGTATAATACATGGTTTGTGTGATAAATGCAATACAATATGACTTAGTTAAATTAATTACTGTACATTACTACCCCTACTCTACTATATTTGCTTATTGCACCTTCCGCTAAATTCTATCATTTCCATTGGTCAAAGGCGGTCACGTGGTGACCCTACATGGGCAAATGGAGGGTCAATAGCTATCTCATGTAGTCAGTAGATAAAATAGCGGATTCCTAAAACTCTCGATTCAGAATTTCCAAAAGTGTTTAATTGTTTTCTGAACTTACTTTAGTCAACTAAATCGGCGTCAAAATGTGCAGCTAGAATGAATGTGCAGCTAGAATGAATGTGCAGCTAGAATGTATGTGTAGCTAGAATGAATGTGCAGCTAGAATGATTGTGCAGCTAGAATGAATGTGCAGCTAGAATGAATGTACAGCTAGAATGAATGTGCAGCTAGAATGAATGTTAGAATGAATGTACAGCTAGAATGAATGTGCAGCTAGAATGAATGTGCAGCTAGAATGTGCAACTAGAATGAATATGCAGCTAGAATGAATGTTAGAATGAATGTGTAGCTAGAATGAATGTGTAGTTAGAATGAATGTGCAGCTAGAATGTGCAGCTAGAATGAATGTTAGAATGAATGTGTAGCTAGAATGAATGTGCAGTTAGACTGAATGTGTAGCTAGAATGAATGTGCAGCTAGAATGAATGTGCAGATAGAATGATTGTGCTGCTAGAATGAATGTTAGAATGAGTGTGCAGCTAGAATGAATGTGCAGCTAGAATGTGCAGCTAGAATGAATGTGCAGCTAGAATGAATGCGCAGCTAGAATGTGCAGCTAGAATGAATGTGCAGCTAGAATGAATGTGCAGCTAGAATGAATGTGCAGCTAGAAGGAATGTTAGAATGAATGTGCAGCTAGAATGAATGTTAGAATGAATGTGCAGCTAGAATGAATGCGCAGCTAGAATGAATGTGCAGCTAGGATGAATGTGCAGCTAGAATGATTTTACAGCTAGAATGAATGTTAGAATGAATGTGCAGCTAGAATGATTGTGCAGCTAGAATGAAAATGTGCAGCTAGAATGAATGTGCAGCTAGAATGATTGTGCAGCTAGAATGAAAATGTGCAGCTAGAATGAATGTGCAGCTAGAATGATTGTGCAGCTAGAATGATTGTGCAGCTAGAATGAAATGTGCAGCTAGAATGAATGTGCAGCTAGAATGATTGTGCAGCTAGAATGATTGTGCAGCTAGAATGATTGTGCAGCTAGAATGATTGTGCAGCTAGAATGAATGTGCAGCTAGAATGAATGTGCAGCTAGAAGGAATGTTAGAATGAATGTGCAGCTAGAATGATTGTGCAGCTAGAATGAATGTGCAGCTAGAATGTGCAGCTAGAATGATTGTGCAGCTAGAATGAATGTGCAGCTAGAATGATTGTGCAGCTAGAATGATTGTGCAGCTAGAATGAATGTGCAGCTAGAAGGAATGTTAGAATGAATGTGCAGCTAGAATGATTGTGCAGCTAGAATGAATGTGCAGCTAGAATGAATGTGCAGCTAGAATGAATGTGCAGCTAGAATGATTGTGCAGCTAGAATGAATGTGCAGCTAGAATGAATGTGCAGCTAGAATGATTGTGCAGCTAGAATGAATGTGCAGCTAGAATGAATGTGCAGCTAGAATGATTGTGCAGCTAGAATGAATGTGCAGCTAGAATGAATGTGCAGCTAGAATGATTGTGCAGCTAGAATGATTGTGCAGCTAGAATGAATGTGCAGCTAGAATGATTGTGCAGCTAGAATGAATGTGCAGCTAGAATGTGCAGCTAGAATGATTGTGCAGCTAGAATGTGCAGCTAGAATGATTGTGCAGCTAGAATGAAGCGATGCCTAGCTTCTAGTTACCAGCCAGTAACGAAACCAAACCTATTTACTACATCCGTTGTTTACTAACATACGTGTCAAGGTCGACGAAATGGGAGCAAAGGAAGTTTAAATAGCGATACTGACAGGTTTTTCTTGCCAGCAGTCATCCGCTAACTTTTGACGCCGATTTATCTGACTAAAATACGTTCAGAAAACAATTAATCATATTTAAAATTCTGAATTAATACAATAAGTCCAATATGTTTTTAATTAAAGGTTGACGATGCAATAATTCGTTATTGGGTTTGCTACTACCCTCCACAGAGTTATGTGGGGTCAGTACACTCAATAGGGGATTCGGCTAACAAGTCACCGTCCATAGATTTTACCGACCCCAAATAACTCTGCGGAGGGTCAGCGGCACCCCCAATAACTAATACTATGAAGTTTCTTTCTTCTATGTTTACAGTTTAAATGGGGGGGGGTACTGACAGTAAATTAAAAATCTGTTAAACAGTTTACAAAATAAAAGCATTCCAAAAAGCTAGGTTACAAATATGCTAATGGACGATAATCCACCAAGTGTATGTGCTTGCACCGACGTCATCGAAGAAGCTGCCTGCATTCATGAGACGTTCTGCCTACCTCCTACATTCATGAGACGTTCTGCCTACATTCATGAAACGTTCTGCCTACATTCACGAGACGTTCTGCCTACATTCATGAGACGTTCTGCCTACCTCCTACATTCACGAGACGTTCTGCCTACATTCGTGAGACGTTCTGCCTACATTCATGAGACGTTCTGCCTACATTCATGAGACGTTCTGCCTACATTCATGAGACGTTCTACCTACCTCCTACATTCATGAGACGTTCTGCCTACATTCACGAGATGTTCTGCCTACCTCCTACATTCATGAGACGTTCTGCCTACATTCGTGAGACGTTCTGCCTACATTCATGAGACGTTCTGCCTACATTCACGAGACGCTATGCCTACCTCCTACATTCACGAGACGTTCTGCCTACATTCATGAGACGTTCTGCTTACATTCATGAGACGTTCTGCCTACATCCACGAGACGTTCTGCCTACATTCACGAGACGTTCTGCCTACATTCACGAGACGTTCTGCCTACCTCCTACATTCACGAGACGTTCTGCCTACCTCCTACATTAAGGAGACGTTCTGCCTACATTCGTGAGACGTTCTGCCTACCTCCTACATTCAGGAGACGTTCACACCTGCCTACATTCATGAAACGTTCTGCCTACATTCATGAGACGTTATGCCTACATTCATGAGACGTTATGCCTACATTCATGAGACGTTCTGCCTACATTCATGAGACGTTATGCCTACCTCCTACATTCATGAGACGTTCTGCCTACATTCATGAGACTTTCTGCCTACATTCATGAGACGTTCTGTCTACATTCATGAGACGTTCTGCCTACCTCCTACACTCACGAGACGTTCTGCCTACATTCATGAGACGTTCTGCCTACATTCACGAGACGCTATGCCTACCTCCTACATTCACGAGACGTTCTGCCTACATTCATGAGACGTTCTGCTTACATTCATGAGACGTTCTGCCTACATCCACGAGACGTTCTGCCTACATTCACGAGACGTTCTGCCTACATTCACGAGACGTTCTGCCTACCTCCTACATTCACGAGACGTTCTGCCTACCTCCTACATTAAGGAGACGTTCTGCCTACATTCGTGAGACGTTCTGCCTACCTCCTACATTCAGGAGACGTTCACACCTGCCTACATTCATGAAACGTTCTGCCTACATTCATGAGACGTTATGCCTACATTCATGAGACGTTATGCCTACATTCATGAGACGTTCTGCCTACATTCATGAGACGTTATGCCTACCTCCTACATTCATGAGACGTTCTGCCTACATTCATGAGACTTTCTGCCTACATTCATGAGACGTTCTGTCTACATTCATGAGACGTTCTGCCTACATTCATGAGACGTTCTGCCTCATTCACGAGACGTTCTGCCTACCTCCTACATTCATGAGACGTTCTGCCTACATTCATGAGCTGTTCTGCCTACATTCATGAGACATTCTACCTACCTCCAACATTCATGAGACGTTCTGCCTACATTCATGAGACGTTCTGCCTACATTCACGAGACGTTCTGCCTACCTCCTACATTCACGAGACGTTCTGCCTACATTCATGAGACGTTCTGCCTACATTCATGAGACGTTCTGCCTACCTCCTACATTCATGAGACGTTCTGCCTACATTCATGAGACGTTCTGCCTACATTCATGAGACGTTCTGCCTACAGTCATGAGACGTTCTGCCTACATTCATGATACGTTATGCCTACCTCCTACATTCAGGAGGGACGCTGTGTGTGCCATTCCTGGACCATTGTATGCCTACTATCAATGATGTTTGCCAACCCCGAACCATTGTATGCCGTTCTTCACTGTGTGTGCCAGTCCCGACCATTGTATGCCCTATCATTCAGTGTG
>JABXNX010003814.1:0-21810 GCA_014843695.1 Archivesica marissinica | reverse complement strand
GTCTTGTAATGCATGCTACTTCAGTGTGAGTGGTGTCCTAGCACCGTATTGTAATGCATGCTACTTCAGTGTATGAGTGGTGTCCTCGCAGCCTCTTGTAATGCATGCTACCACAGTGTGAGTGGTGTCCTAGCAGCGTCTTGTAATGCATGCTACTTCAGTGTGAGTGGTGTCCTAGCTCCGTCTTGTAATGCATGCTACATCAGTGTGAGTGGTGTCCTAGCAGCGTCTTGTAATGCATGCTACTACAGTGTGAGAGTGGTATCCTTGCAGCGTCTTGTAATGCATGCTACTTCAGTGTGATTGGTGTCCGAGGCAGCATCTTGTAATGCATGCGACATCAGTGTGTGAGTGGTTTCCTAGCAGCGTCTTGTAATGCATGCTACATCAGTGTGAGTAGTGTCCTAGCAGCGTCTTGTAATGCATGCTACTACAGTGTGAGAGTGGTGTCCTTGCAGCGTCTTGTAATGCATGCTACTTCAGTGTGATTGGTGTCCGAGCAGCGTCTTGTAATGCATGCTACTTCAGTGTGTGAGTGGTTTCCTAGCAGCGTCTTGTAATGCATGCTACTTAAGTGTGAGTGGTGTCCTAGCAGCCTCTTGCAATGCATGCTACTTCAGTGTGTTAGTGGTGTACTAGCAGCGTTTTGTAATGGATGCTACTTCAGTGTCTGAGTGGTGTCCTAGCAGCCTCTTGCAATGCATGCTACTTCTGTGTGTGAGTGGTGTCCTAGCAGCCTCTTGTAATGCATGCTACTTCAGTGTGAGTGGTGTTCTTGCAGCGTCTTGTAATGCATGCTACTTCAGTGTGTGAGTTGTGTCCTAGCAGCGTCTTGCAATGCATGCTATTTCAGTGTGTGCGTGGTGTCCTAGCAGCCTCTTGTAATGCATGCTCCTTCAGTGTGTAAGTGGTGTCCTAGCAGCGTCTTGTAATGCATGCTACTTCTGTGTGTGAGTGGTGTCCTAGCAGTGTCTTGCAATGCATGCTACTTCAGTGTGAGTGGTGTCCTAGCAGCGTATTGTAATGCATGATAATTCAGTGTGTATGGTGTCCTAGCAGCGTCTTGCAATGCATGCTACTTCAGTGTGTATGGTGTCCTAGCAGCGCCTTGTAATGCATGCTACTTCAGTGTGTATGGTGTCCTAGCAGCGTCTTGCAATGCATGCTACTTCAATGTGTGAGTGGAGTCCTAGCAGCGCCTTGCAATGCATGCTACTTCAGTGTGTATGGTGTCCTAGCAGCGTCTTGTAATGCATGCTACTTCAGTGTATGAGTGGTGTCCTAGCAGCGTCTTGTAATGCATGATACTTCAGTGTGAGTGGTGTCCTAGCACCGTCCTGTAATGCATGCTACTTCAGTGTGTATCGTGTCCTGGCAGCCCTTTGCCAATAAATGCTTCCTTTCAGTTTGTGAGTGGTGTCCAGCAGAGTCTTGTAATGCATGCTATTTCAGTGTGGGAGTGGTGTCCTGAGCAGCCTGTTGCAATGCCTGCACTTCAGGGTGTGAGTGGGTTGTCCTAGCAGCGGCTTACAATGCATGCGACTTCCGTGTGTGAGTGGTTTGTCCCTCACAGCTCGCACCTTCTGAGTACAGTGCCATGCGACTTCAGTGTGGTGACGTGGGGTGTCCTAGCAGCGTCTTGCAATGCATGCTACTTCAGTGTGAGTGGTGTCCTAGCACCGTCCTGTAATGCATGCTACTTCAGTGTGTATCGTGTCCTGGCAGCCTCTTGCAATACATGCTACTTCAGTGTGTGAGTGGTGTCCTAGCAGCGTCTTACAATGCATGCTACTTCAGTGTGTGAGTGGTGTCCTAGCAACGTCTTGTAATGCATGCTACTTCAGTGTGTGAGTGGTGTCCTAGCAACGTCTTGTAATGCATGCTACTTCAGTGTGAGTGGTGTCCTAGCAGCGTCTTGTAATGCATGATACTTCAGTGTGAGTGGTGTCCTAGCACCGTCCTGTAATGCATGCTACTTCAGTGTGTATCGTGTCTTGGCAGCCTCTTGAAATGCATGCTATTTCAGTTTGTGAGTGGTGTCCTTGTAGCGTCTTGTAATGCATGCTACTTCAGTGTGTGAGTGGTGTCCTAGCAGCGTCTTGTAATGCATGCTACTTCAGTGTGTGAGTGGTGTCCTAGCAGCGTCTTGTAATGCATGCTTCTTCAGTGTGTGTGGTGTTCTAGCAGCGTCTTGTTATGCATGCTACTTCAGTTTGAGTGGTTTCCTAGCAGTGTCTTGTAATGCATGCTACTTCAGTGTGAGTGGTGTCCTAGCACCGTCTTGTAATGCATGCTACTTCAGTTTGAGTGGTGTTCTAGCAGCGTCTTGTAATGCATGCTACTTCAGTTTGTGAGTGGTGTCCTTGCAGCGTCTTGTAATGCATGCTACTTCAGTGTGATTGGTGTCCTAGCAGCGTCTTGTAATGCATGCTACTGTGCAGTGTGTGAGTGGGGGTTCCTAGGCGAGCGTATGTGGTAATGCTTGCACTTCAGTGGTGAGTGTTCTTAGCAGCATCTTGTAGATGCATGCTACTTAAGTGTATGGGGGGAGTGGTTGTCCTAGCAGCGTCTTGTAATGCATGCTACTTCAGTGTGTGAGTGGTGTCCTAGCAGCGTCTTGTAATGCATGCTACTTCAGTGTGTGAGTGGTGTCCTTGTAGCGTCTTGTAATGCATGCTACTTCATTGTGTGAGTGGTGTTCTGGCAGCCTCTTGTAATGCATGCTACTTAAGTGTGTGGTGGGTGGTCCTTAGCAGCGTCTTGTGAATTTGCATTGCTACTTGTCGGTGTTAGTGGTGTCTAGCAGAGTCTGTGTAATGCATGGCTACTTCAGGTGTGAGGTGGTGTCTAGGGCAGCGGTTGTGTGGTTTGTGTGTGGGTGGTGGTGTGGTGTGGTTCTTGTAATGCATGCTACTTCAGTGTGTGAGTGGTGTCCTAGCAGCGTCTTGTAATGCATGCTACTTCAGTGTGAGTGGTGTCCTTGCAGCGTCTTGTAATGCATGCTACTTCAGTGTTGAGTGGTTTCCTAGCAGCGTCTTGTAATGCATGATACTTCAGTGTGAGTGGTGTCCTTGCAGCGTCTTGTAATGCATGCTACTTCTGTGTGAGTGGTGTCCTAGCACCTTCTTTTAATTCATGCTAATTCATTGTGAGTGTTTTCCTAGCAGCGTCTTGTAATGCATGCTACTTCAGTGTGTGTGGTGTCTTAGCAGTGTCTTGCAATGCATGCTACTTCAGTTTGTGAGTGGTGTCCTAGCAGCGTCTTGTAATGCATGCTACTTCAGTGTGTGAGTGGTGTCCTAGCAGTGTCTTGCAATGCATGATACTTCAGTGTGAGTGGTGTCCTAGCAGCGTATTGTAATGCATGCTACTTCAGTGTGTATGGTGTCCTAGCAGCGTCTTGCAATGCATGCTATTTCAATGTGTGAATGGAGTCCTAACTGCGTCTTGCAATGCATGCTACTTCGGTGTGTATGGTGTCCTAGCACCGTCTTGTAATGCATGCTACTTCAGTGTGTATGGTGTCCTAGCAGCGTCTTGCAATGCATGCTACTTCAATGTGTGAGTGTAGTCCTAGCAGGCCTTGCAATGCATGCTATTTCAGTGTGTATGGTGTCCTAGTAGCGTCTTGTAATGCATGCTACTTCAGTGTATGAGTGGTGTCCTAGCAGCGACTTGTAATGCATAATACTTCAGTGTGAGTGGTGTCCTTGCAGCCTCTTGCAATGCATGCTACTTCAGTGTGTATCGTGTCCTAGCAGCCTCTTGCAATACATGCTACTTCAGTTTGTGAGTGGTGTCCTAGCAGCGTCTTGTAATGGATGCTACTTCAGTGTGTGAGTGGTGTCCTAGCAACCTCTTGTAATGCATGCTACCTCAGTGTGTGAGTGGTGTCCTAGCAGCGTCTTGTAATGCATGCTACTTCAGTGTGTGAGTGGTGTCCTAGCAGCGTCTTGTAATGCATGCTACTTCAGTGTTGTGAGTGGTGACCTAGCAGTGTCTTGCAATGCATGATACTTCAGTGTGAGTGGTGTCCTAGCAGCGTATTGTAATGCATGCTACTTCAGTGTGTATGGTGTCCTAGCAGCGTCTTGCAATGCATGCTATTCCAATGTGTGAATGGAGTCCTAACAGCGTCTTGCAATGCATGCTACTTCAGTGTGTATGGTCTCCTAGCAGCGTCTTGTAATGCATGCTACTTCAATGTGTTTGGTGTCCTAGCAGCGTCTTGCAATGCATACTACTTCAATGTGTGAGTGGAGTCCTAGCAGCGCCTTGCAATGGATGCTACTTCAGTGTGTATGGTGTCCTAGCAGCGTCTTGTAATGCATGCTACTTCAGTGTATGAGTGGTGTCCTAGCAGCGACTTGTAATGCATAATACTTCAGTGTGAGTGGTGTCCTTGCAGCCTCTTGCAATGCATGCTACTTCTGTGTGAGTGGTGTCCTAGCAGCGTCCTGTAATGCATGCTACTTCAGTGTGAGTGGTGTCCTAGCAGCGTCTTGCAATGCATGCTACTTCAGTGTGTATCATGTCCTAGCAGCCTCTTGCAATACATGCAACTTCAATTTGTGAGTGGTGTCCTAGCAGCGTCTTGTAATGGATGCTACTTCAGTGTGTGAGTGGTATCCTAGCAGCCTCTTGCAATGCATGCTACTTCATTGTGTGAGTGGTGTCCTAGCAGCGTCTTACAATGCATGCTACTTCAGTGTGTGAATGGTGTCCTAGCAGCGTCTTGTAATGCATGCTACTTCAGTGTGTATGGTGTCCTAGCAGCGTTTTGCAATGCATGCTACTTCAATGTTAGAGTGGAGTCCTAGCAGCCTCTTGTAATGCATGCTACTTCAGTGTGTATGGTGTCCTAGCAGCATCTTGTAATGCATGCTACTTCAGTGTATGAGTGGTGTCCTAGCAGCGTCTTGTAATGCATGATACTTCATTGTGAGTGGTGTCCTTGCAGCCTCTTGCAATGCATGCTACTTCAGTGTGAGTGGTGTACTAGCACCGTCCTGTAATGCATGCTACTTCAGTGTGAGTGGTGTCCTAGCAGCGGTTTGCAATGCATGCTACTTCAGTGTGTATCGTGTCCTAGCAGCCTCTTGCAATACATGCTACTTCAGTTTGTGAGTGGTGTCCTATCAGCGTCTTGTAATGGATGCTACTTCTGTGTGTGAGTGGTGTCCTAGCAGCCTCTTGCAATGCATGCTACTTCAGTGTGTGAGTGGTGTCCTAGCAGCGTCTTACAACGCATGCTACTTCAGTGTTTGAGTGGTGTCCTAGCAACGTCTTGTAATGCATGCTACTTCAGTGTGTGAGTGGTGTCCTAGTAGCGTCTTGCAATGCATGCTACTTCAGTGTGTAAGTGGTGTTCTGGCAGCCTCTTGTAATACATGCTACTTCAGTGTGCGAGTGGTCTGCTAGGAGCGTCTTGTAATGCATGCTACTTCAGTGTGTATGGTGTCCTAGCAGCGTCTTGCAATGCATGCTACCTCAGTGTGTGAGTGGAGTCCTAGCAGCGTCTTGCAATGCATGCTACTTCAGTGTGTGAGTGGTGTCCTAGCAGCTGCTTGTAAATGCAAGATACTTCAGTGTGAGCCGGTCTCCTTGCAGTCTCTGGGCAATGCATGCTAAGTCAGTGTGAGATGGTGTCTAGCACCGTCTTGTTAATGCATAATACCTCAGTGTCGAGTGGTGTGTCTAGCACAGTCTGTAAAGGCATGCACTTCAGTGGTGAGTGGTGTCCTAGAACAGTCATTGTAATGCAATGCAAATTCATGTGAGTGGTCACTAGCAGGGTCTTGCCCATGCACGGCACTTCAGTGTGGTGAGTGGTTTACTAGCAGCGTCTTTGTAATGCATGCTACTCAGTGTTGAGTGGTGTCCTGTAAACGTTGGTTAAGGCCCTGATAATTCAGTGTCGTGGAGTGGGTGTCCTAGCAAGCGCTTGTATAACATGCATGCTACTTCAGTGTGTGAGTGGTGTCCTAGCAGCGTCTTGTAATGCATGCTACTTCAGTGTGAGCGGTGTCCTAGCAGCGTCTTGTAATGCATGATACTTCAGTGTGTGAGTGGTGTCATAGCAGCATCTTGCAATGCATGCTACTTCAGTGTGAGTGGTGTCCTAGCAGCGTCTTGTAATGCATGCTACTTCAGTGTGTGAGTGGTGTCCTAGCAGCGTCTTGCAATGCATGCTACTTCAGTGTGTTAGTGGTGTCCTAGCAACCTCTTGTAATGCATGCTACTTCAGTGTGTGAGTGGTGACCTAGCAGCGTCTTGTAATGCATGCTACTTCAGTGTATGAGTGGTGTCCTAGCAGCCTCTTGTAATGCATGATACTTCAGTGTCAGTGGTGTCCTTGCAGCCTCTTGCAATGCATGCTACTTCAGTGTGAGTGGTGTCCTAGCACCGTCTTGTAATGCCTGCTACATCAGTGTGAGTGGTGTCCTAGCAGCCTCTTGTAATGAATGCTACTTCAGTGTGAGTGGTGTCCTAACACCCTCTTGTAATGCATGCTACTTCAGTGTGAGTGGTGTACTAGCAGCGTCTTGTAATGCATGCTACTTCAGTGTGAGAGTGGTGTCTTAGCAGCCTCTTGTAATGCATGCCACTTCAGTGTGATTGGTGTCCTAGCAGCGTCTTGTAATGCATGCTACTTCAGTGTGTGAGTGGTTTCCTAGCAGAGTCTTGTAATGCATGGTACTTCAGTGTGAGCGGTGTCTTAGCAGCGTCTTGTAATGCATGCTACATCAGTGTGTGAGTGGTGACTTAGCAGCGTCTTGTAATGCATGCTACTTCAGTGTGAGAGTGGTGTCCTTGCAGCGTCCTGTAATGCATGCTACTTCAATGTGATTGGTGTCCTAGCAGCGTCTTGTAATGCATGCTACTTCAGTGTGTGAGTGGTTTCCTAGCAGCGTCTTGTAATGCATGCTACTTCAGTGTGAGCGGTGTCTTAGCAGTGTCCTGTAATGCATGCTACTTCAGTATGAGTGGTGTCCTAGCAGCGTCTTGCAATGCATGCTACTTCAGTGTGTATGGTGTCCTAGCAGCGTTTTGCAATGTATGCTACTTCAATGTTAGAGTGGAGTCCTAGCAGCGTCTTGTAATGCATGCTACTTCAGTGTGTATGGTGTCCTAGCAGCATCTTGTAATGCATGCTACTTCAGTGTATGAGTGGTGTCCTAGCAGCGTCTTGTAATGCATGATACTTCAGTGTGAGTGGTGTCCTTGCAGCCTCTTGCAATGCATGCTACTTCAGTGTGAGTGGTGTACTAGCACCGTCTTGTAATGCATGCTACTTCAGTGTGAGTGGTGTCCTAGCAGCGGTTTGCAATGCATGCTACTTCAGTGTGTATCGTGTCCTAGCAGTCTCTTGCAATACATGCTACTTCAGTTTGTGAGTGGTGTCCTAGCAGCGTCTTGTAATGGATGCTACTTCAGTGTGTGAGTGGTGTCCTAGCAGCCTCTTGCAATGCATGCTACTTCAGTGTGTGAGTGGTGTCCTAGCAGCGTCTTACAATGCATGCTACTTCAGTGTGTGAGTGGTGTCCTAGTAGCGTCTTGTAATGCATGCTACTTCAGTGTGTAAGTGGTGTTCTGGCAGCCTCTTGTAATACATGCTACTTCAGTGTGCGAGTGGTCTGCTAGGAGCGTCTTGTAATGCATGCTACTTCAGTGTGTATGGTGTCCTAGCAGCGTCTTGCAATGCATGCTACCTCAGTGTGTGAGTGAAGTCCTAGCAGCGTCTTGCAATGCATGCTACTTCAGTGTGTGAGTGGTGTCCTAGCAGCGTCTTGTAATGCATGCTACTTCAGTGTGAGCGGTATCCTTGCAGCCTCTTGCAATGCATGCTACTTCAGTGTGAGTGGTGTCCTAGCACCGTCTTGTAATGCATACTACCTCAGTGTGAGTGGTGTCCTAGCACCGTCTTGTAATGCATGCTACTTCAGTGTGAGTGGTGTCCTAGCACAGTCTTGTAATGCATGCAAATTCAGTGTGAGTGGTGTCCTAGCAGTGTCTTGCCATGCACGCTACTTCAGTGTGTGAGTGGTGTCCTAGTAACGTCTTGTAATGCATGCTAATTCAGTGTGTGAGTGGTGTCCTAGCAGCGTCTTGTAATGCATGCTACTTCAGTGTGTGAGTGGTGTCCTAGCAGCGTCTTGTAATGCATGCTACTTCAGTGTGAGCGTTGTCCTAGCAGCGTCTTGTAATGCATGATACTTCAGTGTGTGAGTGGTGTCATAGCAGCGTCTTGCAATGCATGCTACTTCAGTGTGAGTGGTGTCCTAGCAGCGTTATTGTAATGCATGCTACTTCAGTGTGTGAGTGGTGTCCTAGCAGCGTCTTGCAATGCATGCTACTTCAGTGTGTTAGTGGTGTCCTAGCAACCTCTTGTAATGCATGCTACTTCAGTGTGTGAGTGGTGACCTAGCAGCGTCTTGTAATGCATGCTACTTCAGTGTATGAGTGGTGTCCTAGCAGCCTCTTGTAATGCATGATACTTCAGTGTCAGTGGTGTCCTTGCAGCCTCTTGCAATGCATGCTACTTCAGTGTGAGTGGTGTCCTAGCACCGTCTTGTAATGCCTGCTACATCAGTGTGAGTGGTGTCCTAGCAGCCTCTTGTAATGCATGCTACTTCAGTGTGAGTGGTGTCCTAACACCGTCTTGTAATGCATGCTACTTCAGTGTGAGTGGTGTACTAGCAGCGTCTTGTAATGCATGCTACTTCAGTGTGAGAGTGGTGTCTTAGCAGCCTCTTGTAATGCATGCCACTTCAGTGTGATTGGTGTCCTAGCAGCGTCTTGTAATGCATGCTACTTCAGTGTGTGAGTGGTTTCCTAGCAGAGTCTTGTAATGCATGGTACTTCAGTGTGAGCGGTGTCTTAGCAGCGTCTTGTAATGCATGCTACATCAGTGTGTGAGTGGTGACTTAGCAGCGTCTTGTAATGCATGCTACTTCAGTGTGAGAGTGGTGTCCTTGCAGCGTCCTGTAATGCATGCTACTTCAATGTGATTGGTGTCCTAGCAGCGTCTTGTAATGCATGCTACTTCAGTGTGTGAGTGGTTTCCTAGCAGCGTCTTGTAATGCATGCTACTTCAGTGTGAGCGGTGTCTTAGCAGTGTCCTGTAATGCATGCTACTTCAGTATGAGTGGTGTCCTAGCAGCGTCTTGCAATGCATGCTACTTCAGTGTGTATGGTGTCCTAGCAGCGTTTTGCAATGTATGCTACTTCAATGTTAGAGTGGAGTCCTAGCAGCGTCTTGTAATGCATGCTACTTCAGTGTGTATGGTGTCCTAGCAGCATCTTGTAATGCATGCTACTTCAGTGTATGAGTGGTGTCCTAGCAGCGTCTTGTAACGCATGATACTTCAGTGTGAGTGGTGTCCTTGCAGCCTCTTGCAATGCATGCTACTTCAGTGTGAGTGGTGTACTAGCACCGTCTTGTAATGCATGCTACTTCAGTGTGAGTGGTGTCCTAGCAGCGTTTTGCAATGCATGCTACTTCAGTGTGTATCGTGTCCTAGCAGCCTCTTGCAATACATGCTACTTCAGTTTGTGAGTGGTGTCCTAGCAGCCTCTTGTAATGGATGCTACTTCAGTGTGTGAGTGGTGTCCTAGCAGCCTCTTGCAATGCATGCTACTTCAGTGTGTGAGTGGTGTCCTAGCAGCGTCTTACAATGCATGCTACTTCAGTGTGTGAGTGGTGTCCTAGCACCGTCTTGTAATGCATGCTACTTCAGTGTGTGAGTGGTGTCCTAGTAGCGTCTTGCAATGCATGCTACTTCAGTGTGTAAGTGGTGTTCTGGCAGCCTCTTGTAATACATGCTACTTCAGTGTGTGAGTGGTCTCCTAGGAGCGTCTTGTAATGCATGCTACTTCAGTGTGTATGGTGTCCTAGCAGCGTCTTGCAATGCATGCTACGTCAGTGTGTGAGTGGAGTCCTAGCAGCGTCTTGCAATGCATGCTACTTCAGTGTATGAGTGGTGTCCTAGCAGCGTCTTGTAATGCATGCTACTTCAGTGTGAGCGGTCTCCTTGCAGCCTCTTGCAATGCATGCTACTTCAGTGTGAGTGGTGTCCTAGCACCGTCTTGTAATGCATACTACCTCAGTGTGAGTGGTGTCCTAGCACCGTCTTGTAATGCATGCTACATCAGTGTGAGTGGTGTCCTAGCAGCCTCTTGTAATGAATGCTACTTCAGTGTGAGTGGTGTCCTAACACCCTCTTGTAATGCATGCTACTTCAGTGTGAGTGGTGTACTAGCAGCGTCTTGTAATGCATGCTACTTCAGTGTGAGAGTGGTGTCTCAGCAGCCTCTTGTAATGCATGCCACTTCAGTGTGATTGGTGTCCTAGCAGCGTCTTGTAATGCATGCTACTTCAGTGTGTGAGTGGTTTCCTAGCAGAGTCTTGTAATGCATGGTACTTCAGTGTGAGCGGTGTCTTAGCAGCGTCTTGTAATGCATGCTACATCAGTGTGTGAGTGGTGACTTAGCAGCGTCTTGTAATGCATGCTACTTCAGTGTGAGAGTGGTATCCTTGCAGCGTCCTGTAATGCATGCTACTTCAATGTGATTGGTGTCCTAGCAGCGTCTTGTAATGCATGCTACTTCAGTGTGTGAGTGGTTTCCTAGCAGCGTCTTGTAATGCATGCTACTTCAGTGTGAGCGGTGTCTTAGCAGTGTCCTGTAATGCATGCTACTTCAGTATGAGTGGTGTCCTAGCAGAGTCTTGCAATGCATGCTACTTCAGTGTGTATGGTGTCCTAGCAGCGTTTTGCAATGTATGCTACTTCAATGTTAGAGTGGAGTCCTAGCAGCGTCTTGTAATGCATGCTACTTCAGTGTGTATGGTGTCCTAGCAGCATCTTGTAATGCATGCTACTTCAGTGTATGAGTGGTGTCCTAGCAGCGTCTTGTAATGCATGATACTTCAGTGTGAGTGGTGTCCTTGCAGCCTCTTGCAATGCATGCTACTTCAGTGTGAGTGGTGTACTAGCACCGTCTTGTAATGCATGCTACTTCAGTGTGAGTGGTGTCCTAGCAGCGGTTTGCAATGCATGCTACTTCAGTGTGTATCGTGTCCTAGCAGCCTCTTGCAATACATGCTACTTCAGTTTGTGAGTGGTGTCCTAGCAGCCTCTTGTAATGGATGCTACTTCAGTGTGTGAGTGGTGTCCTAGCAGCCTCTTGCAATGCATGCTACTTCAGTGTGTGAGTGGTGTCCTAGCAGCGTCTTACAATGCATGCTACTTCAGTGTGTGAGTGGTGTCCTAGCACCGTCTTGTAATGCATGCTACTTCAGTGTGTGAGTGGTGTCCTAGTAGCGTCTTGCAATGCATGCTACTTCAGTGTGTAAGTGGTGTTCTGGCAGCCTCTTGTAATACATGCTACTTCAGTGTGTGAGTGGTCTCCTAGGAGCGTCTTGTAATGCATGCTACTTCAGTGTGTATGGTGTCCTAGCAGCGTCTTGCAATGCATGCTACCTCAGTGTGTGAGTGGAGTCCTAGCAGCGTCTTGCAATGCATGCTACTTCAGTGTATGAGTGGTGTCCTAGCAGCGTCTTGTAATGCATGCTACTTCAGAGTGAGCGGTCTCCTTGCAGCCTCTTGCAATGCATGCTACTTCAGTGTGAGTGGTGTCCTAGCACCGTCTTGTAATGCATACTACCTCAGTGTGAGTGGTGTCCTAGCACCGTCTTGTAATGCATGCTACTTCAGTGTGAGTGGTGTCCTAGCACAGTCTTGTAATGCATGCAAATTCAGTGTGAGTGGTGTCCTAGCAGTGTCTTGCCATGCACGCTACTTTAGTGTGTGAGTGGTGTCCTAGCAGCGTCTTGTAATGCATGCTACTTCAGTGTGTGAGTGGTGTCCTAGTAACGTCTTGTAATGCATGCTAATTCAGTGTGTGAATGGTGTCCTAGCAGCGTCTTGTAATGCATGCTACTTCAGTGTGTGAGTGGTGTCCTAGCAGCGTCTTGTAATGCATGCTACTTCAGTGTGAGCGATGTCCTAGCAGCCTCTTGTAATGCATGCCACTTCAGTGTGATTGGTGTCCTAGCAGCGTCTTGTAATGCATGCTACTTCAGTGTGTGAGTGGTTTCCTAGCAGAGTCTTGTAATGCATGGTACTTCAGTGTGAGCGGTGTCTTAGCAGCGTCTTGTAATGCATGCTACATCATTGTGTGAGTGGTGACTTAGCATCGTCTTGTAATGCATGCTACTTCAGTGTGAGAGTGGTGTCCTTGCAGCGTCCTGTAATGAATGCTACTTCAATGTGATTGGTGTCCTAGCAGCGTCTTGTAATGCATGCTACTTCAGTGTGTGAGTGGTTTCCTAGCAGCGTCTTGTAATGCATGCTACTTCAGTGTGAGCGGTGTCTTAGCAGTGTCCTGTAATGCATGCTACTTCAGTGTGTGAGTGGTTTCCTAGTAGCATCTTGCAATGCATGCTACTTCAGTGTAAGTGGTGTATTAGCAGCGTCTTGTAATGCATGCTACTTCAGTGTGCGTGGTTTCCTAGTAGCGTGTTGTAATGCATGCTAAATCAGTGTGTGAGTAGTGTCCTAGCAACATCTTGCAATGCATGCTACTTCAGTGTGAGTGGTTTCCTAGCAGCGTCTTGTAATGCATGCTACTTCAGTATGAGTGGTGTCCTAGCACCGTCTTGTAATGCATGCTACTTCAGTGTGTGAGTGGTGTCCTAGCAGCCACTTGTAATGCATGCTACTTCAGTGTGTGAGTGGTGTCCTAGCAGCGTCTTGTAATGCATGCTACTTCAGTGTGAGAGTGGTGTCCTAGCAGCGTCTTGTAATGCATGCTACATCAGTGTGTGAGTGGTGTCCTAGCAGTGTCTTGCAATGCATGCTACTTCAGTGTGAGTGGTGTCCTAGCAGCGTATTGTAATGCATGCTACTTCAGTGTGTGAGTGGTGTCCTAGCAGCGTCTTGTAATGCATGATACTTTAGTGTGAGTGGTGTCCTTGCAGCCTCTTGCAATGCATGCTACTTCAGTGTGAGTGGTGTCCTAGCACCGTCTATTAATGCATGCTACTTCAGTGTGAGTGGTGTGCTAGCACCGTCTTTTAATGCATGCTACGTCATTGTGAGTGGTGTCCTAGCAGCATCTTGTAATGTATGCTACTTCAGTGTGAGTGGTGTCCTAGCAGCGTCTTGCAATGCCTGCTAATTCACTGTATGAGTGGTGTTCTAGCAGCGTCTTGCAATGCATGCTACTTCAGTGTGTATGGTGTCCTAGCAGCGTCTTGCGATGCATGCTATTTCAATGTGTGAGTGGAGTCCTAACAGCGACTTGCAATGCATGCTACTTCAGTGTGTATGGTGTCCTAGCAGCGTCTTGTAATGCATGCTACTTCAGTGTATGAGTGGTGTCCTAGCAGCGTCTTGTAATGCATGCTACTTCAGTGTGAGTGATGTTCTAGCACCGTCTTGTAATGCATGCTACTTCAGTTTATGAGTGGTGTCCTAGCAGTGTCTTGTAATGCATGCTACTTCAGTTTGAGTGGTGTCCTAGCACCGTCTTGTAATGCATGATACTTCAGTGTGAGTGGTGTCCTAGCAGCGTCTTGTAATGCATGCTAATTCAGTGTGTGAGTGGTGTCCTAGCAGTGTCTTGCAATGCATGCAACTTCAGTGTGAGTGGTGTCCTAGCAGCGTATTGTAATGCCTGCTACTTCAGTGTGTGAGTGGTGTCCTAGCAGCGTCTTGTAATGCATGCTACTTTAGTGTGAGTGGTGTCCTTGCAGCCTCTTGCAATGCATGCTACTTCAGTGTGAGTGGTGTCCTAGCACCGTCTTCTAATGCATGCTACTTCAGTGTGAGTGGTGTCCTAGCACCGTCTTGTAATGCATGCTACTTCATTGTGAGTGGTGTACTAGCAGCGTCTTGTAAAGTATGCTACTTCAGTATGAGTGGTGTCCTAGCAGTGTCTCGCAATGCATGCTACTTCAGAGTGTATGGTGTCCTAGCAATGTCTTGCAATGCATGCTACTTCAATGTATGAGTGGAATCCTAACAGCGTCTTGCAATGCATGCTACTTCAGTGTGTATGGAGTCCTAGCAGCGTCTTGTAATGCTTGCTACTTCAGTGTATGAGTGGTGTCCTAGCAGCGTCTTGTAATGCATGATACTTCAGTGTGAGTGGTGTCCTTGCAGCCTCTATGCTACTTCAGTGTGAGTGGTGTCCTAGCACCGTCTTGTAATGCATGCTACTTCAGTTTGAGTGGTTTCCTAGCAGCGTCTTGTAATGCATGCTACTTCAGTGTGAGTGGTGTCCTAGCACCGTCTTGTAATGCATGCTACTTCAGTGTGAGTGGTGTCCTAGCAGCGCCTTGTAATGCATGCTACTTCAGTGTGAGAGTGGTGTCCTAGCACCGTCTTGTAATGCATGATACTTCAGTGTGAGTGGTGTCCTAGCACCGTCTTGTAATGCATGCTACTTCATTGTGAGTGGTGTCCTAGCAGCGTCTTGTAATGTATGCTACTTCAGTGTGAGTGGTGTCCTAGCAGCGTCTTGCAATGCCTGCTACTTCACTTTATTAGTGGTGTCCTAGCAGCATCTTGCAATGCATGCTACTTCAGTGTGTATGGTGTCATAGCAGCGTCTTGTAATGCATGCTACTTCAGTGTATGAGTGGTGTCCTAGCAGCGTCTTGTAATGCATGCTACTTCAGTGTGAGTGGTGTTCTAGCACCGTCTTGTAATGCATGCTACTTCAGTGTGAGTGGTGTCCTAGCAGCGTCTTGTAATGCATGCTACTTCAGTGTGTATCGGTGTCCTAGCAGCGTCTTGTAATGCATGCTACTTCAGTGTGAGTGGTGTCCTAGCAGTGTCTTGTAATGCATGCTACTTCAGTTATGAGTGGTGTCCTAGCAGCGTCTTGTAATGCATGCTACTTCAGTGTGAGTGGTGTCCTAGCAGCGTCTTGCAATGCATGCTACTTCAGTGTGTGAGTGGTGTCCTAGCAGCGTCTTGTAATGCATGCTACTTCAGTGTGTGAGTGGTGTCCTAGCAGCGTCTTGTAATGCATGCTACTTCAGTGTGAGTGGTGTCCTAGCAGCGTCTTGTAATGCATGCTACTTCAGTGTGTGAGTGGTGTCCTAGCAGCGTCTTGTAATGCATGCTACTTCAGTGTGTGAGTGGTGTCCTAGCAGCGTCTTGTAATGCATGCTACTTCAGTGTGTGAGTGGTGTCCTAGCAGCGTCTTGTATGCATGCTACCTCAGTGTGAGTGGTGTCCTAGCAGCGTCTATTAATGCATGCTACTTCAGTGTGTGAGTGGTGTCCTAGCAGCGTCTTGCAATGCATGCTACTTCATGTGTGAGTGGTGTCCTAGCAGCGTCTTGTAATGCATGCTACTTCAGTATGAGAGTGGTGTCCTAGCAGCGTCTTGTAATGCATGCTACTTCAGTGTGTGAGTGGTGTCCTAGCAGTGTCTTGCAATACATGCTACTTCAGTGTGAGTGGTGTCCTTGCAGCCTCTTGCAATGCATGCTACTTCAGTGTGAGTGGTGTCCTAGCACCGTCTTGTAATGCATGCTACTTCAGTGTGAGTGGTGTCCTAGCTCCGTCTTGTAATGCATGCTACTTCATTGTGAGTGGTGTCCTAGCAGCGTCTTGTAATGTATGCTACTTCAGTGTGAGTGGTGTCCTAGCAGCGTCTTGCAATGCCTGCTACTACACTGTATGAGTGGTGTCCTAGCAGCGTCTTGCAATGCATGCTATTTCAGTGTGTATGGTGTCATAGCAGCGTCTTGTAATGCATGCTACTTCGGTGTATGAGTGGTGTCCTAGCAGCGTCTTGTAATGCATGCTACATCAGTGTGAGTGGTGTTCTAGCACCGTCTTGTAATGCATGCTACTTCAGTGTATGAGTGGTGTCCTAGCAGCGTCTTGTAATGCATGCTACTTCAGTGTGTATCGTGTCCTAGCAGCCTCTTGCAATGCATGCTACTTCAGTTTGTGAGTGGTGTCCTAGCAGCGTCTTGTAATGGATGCTACTTCAGTGAGTGAGTGGTGTCCTGGTAGCCTCTTTCAATGCATGCTACTTCAGTGTGTGAGTGGTGTCCTATTAGCGTCTTACAATGCATGCTACGTCAGTGTGTGAGTGGTGTCCTAGCAACGTCTTGTAATGCATGTAACTTCAGTGTGTGAGTGGTGTCCTAGTAGCGTCTTGCAATGCCTGCTACTTCAGTGTGTGCGTGGTGTTCTGGTAGCCTCTTGTAATACATGCTAATTCAGTGTGTGAGTGGTTTCCTAGCTGCCTCTTGTAATGCATGCTACTTCAGTGTGAGTGGTGTCCTAGCAGCCTTTTGTAATGCATGCTACTTCAGTGTGAGTGGTGTCCTAGCAGCGTCTTGTAATACATGCTACTTCAGTTTGTGAGTGGTGTCCTAGCAGCGTCTTGCAATGCTTGCTACTTCAGTATGTGAGTGGTGTCCTAGCAGCGTCTAGTAATGCATGCTACTTCAGTGTGTATGGTGTCCTAGCAGCATCTTGCAATGCACGCTACTTCAGTGAGAGTGGTGTCCTAGCAGCGTCTTGCAATGCATGCTACCTCAGTGTTTGAGTGGTTCCTAGCAGCGTCTAGTAATGCATGCTTCTTCCGTGTGTATGGTTTCCTAGCAGCGTCTTGCAATGCCTGCTACTTCACTTTATGAGTGGTGTCCTAGCAGCATCTTGCAATGCATGCTACTTCAGTGTGTATGGTGTCATAGCAGCGTCTTGTAATGCATGCTACTTCAGTGTATGAGTGGTGTCCTAGCAGCGTCTTGTAATGCATGCTACTTCAGTGTGAGTGGTGTTCTAGCACCGTCTTGTAATGCATGCTTCTTCAGTGTATGAGTGGTGTCCTAGCAGCGTCTTGTAATGCATGCTACTTCAATGTGTATCGTGTCCTAGCAGCATCTTGCAATGCATGCTACTTCAGTGTGAGTGGTGTCCTAGCAGTGTCTTGTAATGCATGCTACTTCAGTATGAGTGGTGTCCTAGCACCGTCTTGTAATGCATGCTACTTCAGTGTGAGTGGTGTGCTAGCAGTGTCTTGCAATGCATACTACTTCAGTGTGTGAGTGGTGTCCTAGCAGCGTCTTGTAATGCATGCTACTTCAGTGTGTGAGTGGTGTCCTAGCAGCGTCTTGTAATGCATGCTACTTCAGTGTTAGTGGTGTCCTAGTAGCGTCTTTTAATGCATGCCACTTCAGTGTGTGAGTGGTGTCCTAGCAGCGTCTAGTAATGCATGCTACCTCAGTGTGAGCGGTGTCCTAGCAGTGTCTTGTAATGCATGCTACTTCAGTGTGTGAGTGGTGTCCTAGCAGCGTCTTGTAATGCATGCTACTTCAGTGTGAGTGGTGTCCTAGCAGCGTCATGTAATGCATGCTACTTCAGTGTGTGAGTGGTGTCCTAGCAGCGTCTTGCGATGCATGCTACTTTAGTGTGAGTGGTGTCCTAGCAGCGTCTTGTAATGCATGCTACTTCAGTATGAGAGTGGTGTCCTAGCAGCGTCTTGTAATGCATGCTACTTCAGTGTGTGAGTGGTGTCCTAGCAGTGTCTTGCAATACATGCTACTTCAGTGTGAGTGGTGTCCTTGCAGCCTCTTGCAATGCATGCTACTTCAGTGTGAGTGGTGTCCTAGCACCGTCTTGTAATGCATGCTACTTCAGTGTGAGTGGTGTCCTAGCTCCGTCTTGTAATGCATGCTACTTCATTGTGAGTGGTGTCCTAGCAGCGTCTTGTAATGTATGCTACTTCAGTGTGAGTGGTGTCCTAGCAGCGTCTTGCAATGCCTGCTACTACACTGTATGAGTGGTGTCCTAGCAGCGTCTTGCAATGCATGCTATTTCAGTGTGTATGGTGTCATAGCAGCGTCTTGTAATGCATGCTACTTCGGTGTATGAGTGGTGTCCTAGCAGCGTCTTGTAATGCATGCTACATCAGTGTGAGTGGTGTTCTAGCACCGTCTTGTAATGCATGCTACTTCAGTGTATGAGTGGTGTCCTAGCAGCGTCTTGTAATGCATGCTACTTCAGTGTGTATCGTGTCCTAGCAGCCTCTTGCAATGCATGCTACTTCAGTTTGTGAGTGGTGTCCTAGCAGCGTCTTGTAATGGATGCTACTTCAGTGAGTGAGTGGTGTCCTGGTAGCCTCTTTCAATGCATGCTACTTCAGTGTGTGAGTGGTGTCCTATTAGCGTCTTACAATGCATGCTACGTCAGTGTGTGAGTGGTGTCCTAGCAACGTCTTGTAATGCATGTAACTTCAGTGTGTGAGTGGTGTCCTAGTAGCGTCTTGCAATGCCTGCTACTTCAGTGTGTGCGTGGTGTTCTGGTAGCCTCTTGTAATACATGCTAATTCAGTGTGTGAGTGGTTTCCTAGCTGCCTCTTGTAATGCATGCTACTTCAGTGTGAGTGGTGTCCTAGCAGCCTTTTGTAATGCATGCTACTTCAGTGTGAGTGGTGTCCTAGCAGCGTCTTGTAATACATGCTACTTCAGTTTGTGAGTGGTGTCCTAGCAGCGTCTTGCAATGCTTGCTACTTCAGTATGTGAGTGGTGTCCTAGCAGCGTCTAGTAATGCATGCTACTTCAGTGTGTATGGTGTCCTAGCAGCATCTTGCAATGCACGCTACTTCAGTGTGAGTGGTGTCCTAGCAGCGTCTTGCAATGCATGCTACCTCAGTGTTTGAGTGGTTCCTAGCAGCGTCTAGTAATGCATGCTTCTTCCGTGTGTATGGTTTCCTAGCAGCGTCTTGCAATGCATGTTACTTCAGTGTATGAGTGGTGACCTAGCAGCGTCTTGTAATGCATGCTACCTCAGTGTGAGTGGTGTCCTTGCAGCCTCTTGCAATGCATGCTACTTCAGTGTGAGTGATGTCCTAGCACCGTCTTGTAATGCATACTACTTCAGTGTGAGTGGTGTCCTAGCACCGTCTTGTAATGCATACTACTTCAGTGTGAGTGGTGTCCTAGCAGCGTCTTGTAATGCATGTTACTTCAGTGTGAGTGTTGTCCTAGCACCGCCTTGTAATGCATGCTACTTCAGTTTGAGTGGTGTCCTAGCAGCCTCTTGCAATGCATGCTACTTCAGTGTGTGAGTGGTGTTCTAGCAGCGTCTTGTAATGCATGCTACGTCAGTGTGAGTGGTGTCCTAGCAGCATCTAGTAATGCATGCTACTTCATTGTGTGAGTGGTGTCCTAGCAGCGTCTTGTAATGCATGCTACTTCAGTGTGAGCGGTGTCCTAGCAGTGTCTTGTAATGCATGCTACTTCAGTATGTGAGTGGTGTCCTAGCAGCCTCTTGCAATGCATGCTACTTCAGTGTGAGTGGTGTCCTATCAGCGTCTTGTAATGCATGCTACTTCAGTGTGCGTGGTTTCCTAGCAGCATCTTGTAATGCATGCTACTTCACTGTGTGAGTGGTGTCCTAGCAGCGTCTTGCAATGCATGCTACTTCAGTGTGAGTCGTGTCCTAGCAGCGTCTTGTAATGCTTGCTACTTCAGTGTATGAGTGGTGTCCTAGCAGCGTCTGGTAATGCATGCTACTTCTGTGTGAGTGGTGTCCTAGCACCGTCTTGTAATGCATACTACTTCAGTGTGAGTAGTGTCCTAGCAACGTCTTGTAATGAATGCTACCTCAGAGTGAGTGGTGTCCTAGCAGCGTCTTGTAATGCATGCTACTTCAGTGTGAGTGGTGTCCTAGCACCGTCTTGTAATGCATGCTACATCAGTGTGAGTGGTGTCCTAGCAGCGTCTTGCAATGCATGCTACTTCAGTGTTTGAGTGGTGTCCTAGCAGCGTCTTGCAATGCATGCTACTTCAGTGTGTATGGTGTCCTAGCAGCCTCTTGCAATGCATGCTACTTCAGTGTGTGAGTGGTGTCCTAGCAGCGTCTTGTAATGGATGCTACTTCAGTGTTTGAGTGGTGTCCTAGCAGCTTCTTGCAATGCATGCTACTTCAGTGTGTGAGTGGTGTCCTAGCAGCGTCTTGTAATGCATGCTACTTCAGTGTGTGAGTGGTGTCCTAGCAGCGTCTTGTAATGCATGCTACTTCAGTGTGTGAGTGGTGTCCTAGCAGCCTCTTGTAATGCATGCTACTTCAGTGTGTGAGTGGTGTCCTAGCAGCCTCTTGTAATGCATGCTACTTCAGTGTGTGAGTGGTGTCCTAGCAGCCTCTTGTAATGCATGCTACTTCAGTGTGAGTGGTGTCCTAGCAGCGTCTTGCAATGCATGCTACTTCAGTGTGAGTGGTGTCCTAGCAGCGTCTTGTAATGCATGCTACTTCAGTGTGTGAGTGGTGTCCTAGCAGCGTCTTGTAATGCATGCTACTTCAGTGTGTAAGTGGTGTCCTAGCAGCGTCTTGTAATGCATGCTACTTCAGTGTGTAGTGGTGTCCTAGCAGCGTCTTGCAATGCATGCTACTTCAGTGTGTGAGTGGTGTCCTAGCAGCGTCTTGTAATGCATGCTACTTCAGTGTGAGTGGTGTCCTAGCAGCGTCTTGTAATGCATGCTACTTCAGTGTGTGAGTGGTGTCCTAGCAGCGTCTTGCAATGCATGCTACTTCAATGTGTGAGTGGTGTCCTAGCAGCGTCTTGTAATGCATGCTACTTCAGTGTGTGAGTGGTGTCCTAGCAGCGTCTTGTAATGCATGCTACTTCAGTGTGTGAGTGGTGTCCTAGCAGCGTCTTGCAATGCATGCTACTTCAGTGTGAGTGGTGTCCTAGCAGCGTATTGTAATGCATGCTACTTCAGTGTGTGAGTGGTGTCCTAGCAGCGTCTTGTAATGCATGCTACTTCAGTGTGAGTGGTGTCCTTGCAGCGTCTTGCAATGCATGCTACTTCAGTGTGAGTGGTGTCCTAGCAGCGTCTTGTAATGCATGCTACTTCAGTGTGAGTGGTGTCCTAGCACCGTCTTGTAATGCATGCTACTTCATTGTGAGTGGTGTCCTAGCAGCGTCTTGCAATGCATGCTACTTCAGTGTGTGTGTGGTGTCCTAGCAGCGTCTTGTAATGCATGCTACGTCAGTGTGTGAGTGGTGTTCTAGCAGCGTCTTGCAATGCCTGCTACTACACTGTATGAGTGGTGTCCTAGCAGCGTCATGCAATGCATGCTACTTCAGAGTGTATGGTGTCATAGCAGCGTCTTGTAATGCATGCTACTTCAGTGTATGAGTGGTGTCATAGCAGCGTCTTGTAATGCATGCTACATCAGTGTGAGTGGTGTCCTAGCAGCGTCTTGTAATGGATGCTACTTCAGTGTGTGAGTGGTGTCCTAGTAACCTCTTGCAATGCATGCTAATTCAGTGTGTGAGTGGTGTCCTAGCAGCGTCTTACAATGCATGCTACTTCAGTGTGTGAGTG
Organism: Archivesica marissinica; assembly: GCA_014843695.1. NCBI lineage: Eukaryota > Metazoa > Mollusca > Bivalvia > Venerida > Vesicomyidae > Archivesica > Archivesica marissinica. The sequence continues at coordinate 444 of JABXNX010003814.1, read as the reverse complement.
GTGTCCTAGCAACGTCTTGTAATGCATGTAACTTCAGTGTGTGAGTGGTGTCCTAGTTGCGTCCTGCAATGCATGCTACTTCAGTGTGTGCGTGGTGTTCTGGTAGCCTCTTGTAATACATGCTACTTCAGTGTGTGAGTGGTGTCCTAGCTGACTCTTGTAATGCATGCTACTTCAGTGTGAGTGGTGTCCTAGCAGCCTTTTGTAATGCATTCTTCTTCAGTGTGAGTGGTTTCCTAGCAGCGTCTTGTAATACATGCTACTTCAGTGTGTGAGTGGTGTCCTAGCAGCGTCTTGCAATGCTTGCTACTTCAGTATGTGAGTGGTGTCCTAGCAGCGTCTAGTAATGCATGCTACTTCAGTGTGTATGGTGTCCTAGCAGCGTCTTGCAATGCAAGCTACTTCAGTGTGAGTGGTGTCCTAGCAGCGTCTTGCAATGCTTGC
>JABXNX010003813.1:0-21823 GCA_014843695.1 Archivesica marissinica | reverse complement strand
GTACATAGCCAGCACGTCCAGTGTATAGAGATTCTACTGTACATAGCCAGCACGTCCAGTATATAGAGATTCTTACTGTACATAGCCAGCACGTCCTGTATATATAGATTCTTAATGTACATAGCCAGTACGTCCTGTATATATAGATTATTAATGTACATAGCCAGCACGTCCAGTATATATAGATTCTTACTGTTCATAGCCAGCACGTCCAGTATATAGAGATTCTACTGTACATAGCCAGCACATCCTGTATATATAGATTATTACTGTGCTTAGCCAGCACGTCCTGTATATAAAGATTCTTACTGTACATAGCCAGCACGTCCAGTATATATAGATTCTACTGTACATAGCCAGCACATCCAGTATATATAGATTATACTGTACATAGCCAGCGCGTCCAGTATATAGAGATTCTACTGTACATAGCCAGCACGTCCAGTATATATAGATTTTACTGTACATAGCCAGCCCGTCCTGTGTATAGAGACGTTACTGTACATAGCCAACACGTCCTGTATATATATTATTATTAATGTACATAGCCAGCACGTCTTGTATATATAGATTATTAATGTACATAGCCAGCACGTCTTGTGTATAGAGATTCTACTGTACATAGCCAGCACGTCCAGTATATAGAGATTCTACTGTACATAGCCAACACGTCCTTTCTATATAGATTCTTACTGTACATAGCCAGCACGTCCAGTATATATAGATTCTACAGTATATAGCCAGCACGTCCAGTATATATATATTCTACTGTACATAGCCAGCACGTTCAGTGTATAGAGATTCTACTGTACATAGCCAGCACGTCCAGTGTATATATATTCTACTGTACATAGCCAGGACGTCCAGTGTATATAGATTCTTACTGTACATAGCCAGTACGTCCAGCATATAGAGATTCTTACTGTACATAGCCAGCAAGTCCAGTATATATAGATTCTTACTGTTCATAGCCAGCAAGTCCAGTATATAGAGATTCTTAATGTACATAGCCAGTACGTCCTGTATATATAGATAATTAATGTACATAGCTAGTACGTCCTGTATATATAGATTATTAATGTACATAGCCAGCACGTCCAGTATATATAGATTCTTACTGTTCATAGCCAGCACGTCCAGTGTATATAGATTCTTACTGTTCATAGCCAGCACTTCCTGTATATATAGATTATTAATGTTCACAGCCAGTACTTCCAGTATATATAGATTCTTACTGTACATAGCCAGCACGTCCAGTGTATAGAGATTCTGCTGTACATAGCCAGCACGTCCAGTGTATAGAGCGTATACTGTACATAGCCAGCACGTCCAGTATATAGAGATTATACTGTACATAGCCAGCACGTCCAGTGTATAGAGATTCTACTGTACATAGCCAGCACGTCCAGTGTATAGAGCTTATACTGTACATAGCTAGCACGTCCAGTGTATATAGTTTATACTGTACATAGCCAGCACGTCCAGTGTATAGAGAATCTACTGTACATAGCCAGCACGTCCAGTGTATAGAGATTCTACTGTACATAGCCAGCACGTCCTGTATATAGAGATTATTAATGTACATAGCCAGCACGTCCAGTATATAGAGATTCTACTGTACATAGCCAGCAAGTCCTGTATATATATATTATTAATGTACATAGCCAGTACGTCCTGTATATATAGATCATAAATATACATAGCCAGCACGTCCAGTATATATAGATTCTTACTGTACATAGCCAGCACGTCCTGTGTATAGAGACGTTACTGTACATAGCCAGCACGTCCAGTATATAGAGATTCTACTGTACATAGCCAGCACGTCCAGTATATATAGATTATTAATGTACATAGCCAGCACGTCCTGTATATATATATTATTAATGTACATATCCAGTACGTCCTGTATATATAGATTATTAATGTACATAGCCAGTAAGTCCTGTATATATAGATTATTAATGTACATAGCCAGCACGTCCAGTACATATAGATTCTTACTGACATAGCCAGCAGGTCCAGTATATATAGATTCTTACTGTACATAGCCAGCATGTCCAGTGTATATAGATTATACTGTACATAGCCAGCGCGTCCAGTATATAGAGATTATATTGTACATAGCCAGCACGTCCAGTGTATATAGATTTTACTGTACATAGTCAGCACGTCCTGTGTATATAGACGTTACTGTACATAGCCAGCACGTCCTGTATATATAGATTATTAATGTACATAGCCAGCACTTCCTGTATATATATATTATTAATGTACATAGCCAGCACTTCCAGTATATATATATTATTACTGTACATAGCCAGCACTTCCTGTATATATAGATTTTGTTCTGGTACTGTATATAGGTTCTAGCTGTTCGTCCTGTATTATAGATTTATTAATGTGATAGCCAGCACGTCCTGTATATTAGATTCTATTGTACATGCCAGCACGTCCTGTATATATATGATTTTTACTGTGCATACCAGCGCTTCAGTATATATAGATTCTACTGTACAAGCCATCACGTCAGTATATATAGTCTACTGTACTATCCAGCATAGTCCAGTGTATATAATTCTTACGTACTAGCCAGCGCTTCCAGTATATAGAGATCTACTGTACATAGCCAGCACGTCCTGTATTTATATATTCTGGTGTCATAGACACACGTCCTGTGTATATAGATTCTTAATGTACATAGCCAGCACGTCCTGTATATATAGATTCTTACTGTACATAGCCAGCACGTCCTGTATATATAGATTATTACTGTGCATAGCCAGCTCGTCCTGTATATTTAGATTCTACTGTACATAGCCAGCACGTCCAGTGTATATAGATTCTTACTGTGCATAGCCAGCATGTCCAGTATATATAGATTTTTACTGTACATAGCCAGCGCGTCCTGAGTATATAGATTCTTACTGTACATAGCAAGCACGTCCATTATATATTGATTCTACTGTACATAGACAGCACGTCTTGTGTATAGAGATTCTAATGTACATAGCCAGCACGTCCAGTATATAGAGATTCTACTGTACATAGCCAGCACGTCCTGTATATATAGATTATTACTGTACATAGCCAGCACGTACTGTATATATGATTCTACTGTACATAGCCAGCACGTCCAGTATATATAGATTCTACTGTACATAGCCAGCACGTTCTGTGTATATAGATTCTACTGTATATAGCCAGCACGTCCTGTGTATATATATTCTAATGTACATAGCCAGCACGTCCAGTGTATATAGATTCTTACTGTACATAGCCAGCACGTCCAGTATATATAGATTCTTAATGTACATAGCCAGCACGTCCAGTATATATATATTCTTAATGTACATAGCCAGCACGTCCAGTATATATAGATTCTACTGTACATAGCCAGCACGTCCAGTGTATATAGATTCTTACTGTACATAGCCAGCACGTCCGTATAATAGATATTTACTGTACTAGCCAGCACGTCCTTTATATATGATTTACTGTGGGGCTAGCCAGCACGTCATGTATGTAAGATTATTACTGTACATAGCCAGCACGTCCTGTATTTTGATCTTCTTTACATATCCAGAACTTCCTTATATAGATGATTTTACTTATCATAGCCTTCACGTCCTGTATATATGATTTTAATGTACTTAGCCAGTTTCCAGTGTATATAGATTTTACTGTAGCATAGCCACACGTCCTGTATATAGTTCTAATGGTACATACCGCACGTCCAGTGTATAAGATTCTTACTGTACATAGCCAGCACGTCCAGTATGTATAGATTCTTACTGTACATAGCCAGCACGTCCTGAGTATATAGATTCTTACTGTATATAGCAAGCACGTCCATTATATATAGATTATACTGTAAATAGCAAGCACGTCTTGTGTATAGAGATTCTACTGTACATAGCCAGCACGTCCAGTATATAGAGATTCTACTGTACATAGCCAGCACGTCCTGTATATATAGATTCTTCCTGTACATAGCCAGCACGTCCAGTGTATAAGTTCTTACTGTACATAGCCAGCACGTCCAGTATATATAGATTATTATGTACATAGCCAGCACGTCCAGTGATATATAGATTCTTACTGTACATAGCCAGCACGTCCAGTTATAGATTTTCTACTGTACATAGCCAGCACATCCTGTGTATATAGATTATTACTGTGCTAGCCAGCACGTCCTGTTATAAGATTTTACTGTACATAGCCAGCACGTCCATATATTAGATTCTACTGTACATAGCCAGCACGTCCAGTTATATATTATTCTGTACTACCACGCGTCCATATATAGATATTCTACGTACATAGCCAGCACGTCCAGTATATAAGATTATACTGTACATAGCCAGCACGTCCGTATATATAGATTCTACTGTACATAGCCAGCACGTCATATATAGAGATTCTACTGTACTAGCCAGCACGTCCTGTATATATAGATTCTTACTGTACATAGCCAGCACGTCCTGTATATATAGATTCTTACTGTACATAGCCAGCACGTCCTGTATATATAGATTCTTACTGTACATAGCCAGCACGTCCAGTATATATAGATTCTTACTGTACATAGCCAGCACGTCCATTGTATAGAGATTCTTACTGTACATAGCCAGCACGTCCAGTATATATAGATTCTACTGTACATAGCCAGCACGTCCAGTGTATAGAGATTCTTACTGTGCATAGCCAGCACGACCAGTAAATATAGATTCTTACTGTACATAGCCAGCACGTCCTGAGTATATAGATTCTTACTGTACATAGCAAGCACGTCCATTATATATAGATTCTACAGTAAATAGCAAGCACGTCTTGTGTATAGAGATTCTACTGTACATAGCCAGCACGTCCAGTATATAGAGATTCTACTGTACATAGCCAGCACGTCCTGTATATATATATTCTTACTGTTCATAGCCAGCACGTCCAGTATATAGAGATTCTTAATGTGCATGCCAGTACGTCCTGTATATATAGATTATTAATTACATGCCCCGTCCAGTATATATAGATTATTACTGTTCATAGCCAGCACGTCCAGTATATAGAGATTCTTATGTACATAGCCAGCACGTCCTGTATATATAGATTATTAATGTACATAACAAGCACGTCCAGTGTATATAGATTCTTACTGTTCATAGCCAGCACTTCCTGTATATATAGATTATTATTGGTAATAGCCAGCACGTCCAGTATATATAGATTCTTACTGTACATAGCCAGCACGTCCAGTGTATAGAGATTATGCTGTACATAGCCAGCACGTCCAGTGTATAGAGATTATACTGTACATAGCCAGCACGTCCAGTATATAGAGATAATACTGTACATGGCCAGCACGTCCAGTGTATAGAGATTCTACTGTACATAGCCAGCGCGTCCAGTGTATAGAGCTTATACTGTACATAGCCAGCACGTCCAGTATATAGTGATTATACTGTACATAGCCAGCACGTCCAGTGTATAGAGCTTATACTGTACATAGCCAGCACGTCCAGTGTATAGAGATTCTACTGTACATAGCCAGCACGTCCTGTATATATAGATTATTACTGTGCTTAGCCAGCACGTCCTGTATATAAAGATTCTTACTGTACATAGCCAGCACGTCCAGTATATATAGATTCTACTGTACATAGCCAGCACATCCAGTATATATAGATTATACTGTACATAGCCAGCGCGTCCAGTATATAGAGATTCTACTGTACATAGCCAGCACGTCCAGTATATATAGATTATACTGTACATAGCCAGCACGTCCAGTGTATAGAGATTCTTACTGTACATAGCCAGCACGTTCAGTATATAGAGATTCTACTGTACATAGCCAGCACGTCCTGTATATATAGATTATTACTGTGCATAGCCAGCACGTCCTGTATATATAGATTCTTACTGTACATAGCCAGCACGTCCTGTATATATAGATTCTTACTGTACATAGCCAGCATGTCCTGTATATATAGATTCTTACTGTACATAGCCAGCACGTCCAGTATATATAGATTCTTACTGTACATAGCCGCACGTCCTTGTATAGAGAACTTACTGTACATAGCCAGCACGTCCAGTATATATAGATTCTACTGTACATAGCCAGCACGTCCAGTGTATAGAGATTCTTACTGTGCATAGCCAGCATGACCAGTAAATATAGATTCTTACTGTACATAGCCAGCACGTCCTGAGTATATAGATTCTTACTGTACATAGCAAGCACGTCCATTATATATAGATTCTACAGTAAATAGCAAGCACGTCTTGTGTATAGAGATTCTACTGTACATAGCCAGCACGTCCAGTATATAGAGATTCTACTGTACATAGCCAGCACGTCCTGTATATATAGATTCTTACTGTACATAGCCAGCACGTCCAGTATATAAAGATTCTACTGTACATAGCCAGCACGTCCAGTGTATAGAGATTCTACTGTACATAGCCAGCACGTCCAGTATATATATATTCTTACTGTTCATAGCCAGCACGTCCAGTATATAGAGATTCTTAATGTGCATAGCCAGTACGTCCTGAATATATAGATTATTAATGTACATGGCCAGTACGTCCAGTATATATAGATTATTACTGTTCATAGCCAGCACGTCCAGTATATAGAGATTCTTAATGTACATAGCCAGCACGTCCTGTATATATAGATTATTAATGTACATAACAAGCACGTCCAGTGTATATAGATTCTTACTGTTCATAGCCAGCACTTCCTGTATATATAGATTATTATTGGTAATAGCCAGCACGTCCAGTATATATAGATTCTTACTGTACATAGCCAGCACGTCCAGTGTATAGAGATTATGCTGTACATAGCCAGCACGTCCAGTGTATAGAGCTTATACTGTACATAGCCAGCACGTCCAGTATATAGAGATAATACTGTACATGGCCAGCACGTCCAGTGTATAGAGATTCTACTGTACATAGCCAGCGCGTCCAGTGTATAGAGCTTATACTGTACATAGCCAGCACGTCCAGTATATAGTGATTATACTGTACATAGCCAGCACGTCCAGTGTATAGAGCTTATACTGTACATAGCCAGCACGTCCAGTGTATAGAGATTCTACTGTACATAGCCAGCACGTCCAGTGTATAGAGATTCTACTGTACATAGCCAGCACGTCCTGTATAGAGATTATTAATGTACATAGCCAGCACGTCCAGTATAAGATTCTACTGTACATAGCCAGCACGTCCAGTGTATAGAGATTCTACTGTACATAGCCAGCACGTCCTGTATATAGAGATTATTAATGTACATAGCCAGCACGTCCAGTATATAAATTCTACTGTTCATAGCCAGCACGTCCAGTATATATAGATTCTTACTGTACATAGCCAGCACGTCCAGTATATATAGATTCTTACTGTACATAGCCAGCACGTCCAGTTTATATAGATTCTTACTGTACATAGCCAGCACGTCCAGTGTATAGAGATTCTTACTGTACATAGCCAGCACGTCCAGTATATATAGATTCTACTGTACATAGCCAGCACGTCCAGTGTATAGAGATTCTTACTGTACATAGCCAGCACGTCCAGTATATATAGATTCTTACTGTACATAGCCAGCACGTCCTGTGTATATAGATTCTTACTGTACATAGCCAGCACGTCCATTATATATAGATTCTACAGTACATAGCCAGCACGTCTTGTGTATAGAGATTCTACTGTACATAGCCAGCACGTCCAGTATATAGAGATTCTACTGTACAGAGCAAGCACGTCCTTTTTATATAGATTCTTACTGTACATAGCCAGCACGTGCAGTATATATAGATTCTACTGTACATAGCCAGCACGTCCAGTGTATAGAGATTCTACTGTACATAGCCAGCACGTCCAGTGTATACATATTCTACTGTACATAGCCAGCACGTCCAGTGTATATCGATTCTTACTGTACATAGCCAGCACGTCCAGTATATAGAGATTCTTACTGTACATAGCCAGCACGTCCAGTATATATAGATTATTACTGTTCATAGCCAGCACGTCCAGTATATAGAGATTCTTAATGTACATAGCCAGTACGTCCTGTATATATAGATTATTAATGTACATAGCCAGTACGTCCTGTATATATAGATTATTAATGTACATAGCCAGCACGTCCAGTATATATAGATTCTTACTGTTCATAGCCAGCACGTCCAGTATATAGAGATTCTTAATGTACATAGCCAGCACGTCCTGTATATATATATTATTAATGTACATAGCCAGCACGTCCTGTATATATAGATTATTAATGTACATAGCCAGCACGTCCTGTATATATAGATTATTAATGTATATAGCCAGCACGTCCTGTATATATATATTATTAATGTACATAGCCAGCACGTCTAGTATATATTGATTATTAATGTACATAGCCAGCACGTCCTGTATATATAGATTATACTGTACATAACCAGGACGTCCTGTATATAGAGATTCTTACTGTACATAGCCAGCACGTCTAGTATATATAGATTATTAATATACATAGCCAGCACGTCCAGTATATAAAGATTCTACTGTTCATAGCCAGCACGTCCAGTGTATAGAGATTCTTAATGTGCATAGCCAGCACGTCCAGTATATATAGATTCTTACTGTACATAGCCAGCACGTCCTGTATATAGAGATTCTTACTGTACATAGCCAGCACGTCTAGTATATATAGATTATTAATATACATAGCCAGCATGTCCTGTATATATAGATTCTAAATGTACATAGCCAGCACGTCCAGTATATAGATATTCTTACTGTACATAGCCAGCACGTCCAGTATATTTATATTCTTAATGTACATAGCCAGCAAGTCCTGTATATATAGATTATACTGTACATAGCCAGCACGTCCTGTATATATAGATTCTTACTGTACATAGCCAGCACGTCCTGTATATATATATTCTTACTGTACATAGCCAGCACGTACTCTATATATAGATTCTTACTGTACATAGCCAGCACGTCCAGTATATATAGATTCTTAATATACATAGCCAGCACGTCCAGTATATAGAGATTCTTACTGTACATAGCCAGCACGTCCAGTGTATATTGATTCTTACTGTACATAGCCAGCACGTCCAGTATATATAGATTCTTACTGTACATAACCAGCACGTCCAATATATATAGATTATTAATGTACATAGCCAGTACGTCCTGTATATATAGATTATTAATGTACATAGCCAGCACGTCCAGTGTATATAGATTCTTACTGTACATAGCCAGCACGTCCAGTATATATAGATTCTTACTCTACATAGCCAGCACGTCCAGTGTATAGAGATTCTACTGTACATAGCCAGCACGTCCAGTGTATAGAGATTATATTGTAAATAGCCAGCACGTCCAGTGTATAGAGATTTTACTGTACATAACCAGCACGTCCTGTGTATAGAGACGTTACTGTACATAGCCAACACGTACAGTATATAGAGATTATACTGTACATAGCCAGCATGTCCTGTATATATAGATTATTAATGTACATAGCCAGCACGTCCTGCATATATAGATTATACTGTACATAACCAGAACGTCCTGTATATAGAGATTATACTGTACAGAGCCAGCACGTCCTGTATATATAGATTATCAATTTACATAGCCATCACGTCCTGTATATAGAGATTGAACTGTACATAGCCAGCACGTCCTGTATATATTGATTATTAATGTACATAGCCAGCACGTCCAGTATATAGAGATTCTACTGTACATAGCCAGCATGTCCTGTATATATAGATTATTAATGTACATAGCCAGCACGTCCTGTATATATAGATTATTAATGTACATAGCCAGCACGTCCTGCATATATATATTATTAATGTACATAGCCAGCACGTCCAGTATATAGAGATTCTACTGTACATAGCCAGCACGTCCTGTATATATAGATTATTAATGTACATAGCCAGCACGTCCTGTATATATAGATTATTAATGTACATAGCCAGCACGTCCTGTATATATAGATTATTAATGTACATAGCCAGCACGTCCTGTATATATAGATTATTAATGTATATAGCCAGCACGTCCTGTATATATAGATTATTAATGTACATAGCCAGCACGTCTAGTAAATATAGATTATTAATGTACATCGCCAGCACGTGCTGTATATATAGATTATACTGTACATAACCAGGACGTCCTGTATATAGAGATTCTTACTGTACATAGCCAGCACGTCTAGTATATATAGATTATTAATGTACATAGCCAGCACGTCCTGTATATATAGATTATTAATGTACATAGCCAGTACGTCCTGTATATATAGATTATTAATGTACATAGCCAGCACGTCCAGTATATATAGATTCTTAATGTACATAGCCAGCACGTCCAGTGTATAGAGATTCTTACTGTACATAGCCAGCACGTCCAGTATATAGATATTCTACTGTACATAGCCAGCACGTCCAGTATATAGAGATTCTACTGTACATAGCCAGCACGTCCTGTATATATAGATTATTACTGTACATAGCCAGCACGTCCAGTATATAGAGATTCTTAATGTACATAGCCAGCACGTCCTGTATATATAGATTATTAATGTACATAGCCAGCACGTCCTGTATATATAGATTATTAATGTACATAGCCAGCACGTCCTGTATATATATATTATTAATGTACATAGCCAGCACGTCCTGTATATATAGATTATTAATGTATATAGCCAGCACGTCCTGTATATATAGATTATTAATATACATAGCCAGCACGTCTAGTATATATAGATTATTAATATACATCGCCAGCACGTCCTGTATATATAGATTATACTGTACATAACCAGGACGTCCTGTATATAGAGATTCTTAATGTACATAGCCAGCACGTCCAATATATAGAGATTCTTACTGTACATAGCCAGCACGTCCAGTATATTTATATTCTTAATGTACATAGCCAGTAAGTCCTGTATATATAGATTATACTGTACATAGCCAGCACGTCCTTTATATATAGATTCATACTGTACATAGCCAGCACGTCCTCTATATATAGATTCTTACTGTACACAGCCAGCACGTCCAGTATATATAGATTCTTACTGTACATAGCCAGCACGTCCAGTGTATATAGATTCTTACTGTACATAGCCAGCACGTCCAGTATATATAGATTCTTACTGTACATAGCCAGCACGTCCAGTATATATAGATTATTAATGTACATAGCCAGTACGTCCTGTATATATAGATTATTAATGTACATAGCCAGCACGTCCAATGTATATAGATTCTTACTGTACATAGCCAGCACGTCCAATATATATAGATTCTACTGTACATAGCCAGCACGTCCTGAATATATAGATTATTAATGTACATAGCCAGCACGTCATGTATATATAGATTATTAATGTACATAGCCAGCACGTCCTGTATATATAGATTATTAATGTACATAGCCAGCACGTCCAGTATATATAGATTCTTACTCTACATAGCCAGCACGTCCAGTGTATAGAGATTCTACTGTACATAGACAGCACGTCCAGTGTATAGAGATTATATTGTAAATAGCCAGCACGTCCAGTGTATAGAGATTTTACGGTACATAGCCAGCACGTCCTGTGTATAGAGACGTTACTGTACATAGCCAACACGTACAGTATATAGAGATTCTACTGTACATAGCCAGCATGTCCTGTATATATAGATTATTAATGTACATAGCCAGCACGTCCTGCATATATAGATTATACTGTACATAACCAGAACGTCCTGTATATAGAGATTCTACTGTACATAGCCAGCACGTCCTGTATATATAGCTTATTAATTTACATAGCCATCACGTCCTGTATATAGAGATTATACTGTACATAGCCAGCACGTCCTGTATATATAGATTATTAATTTACATAGCCATCACGTCCTGTATATAGAGATTCTACTGTACATAGCCAGCACGTCCTGTATATATAGATTATTAATGTACATAGCCAGCACGTCCAGTATATAGAGATTCTACTGTACATAGCCAGCACGTCCTGTATATATAGATTATTAATGTACATAGCCAGCACGTCCTGTATATATAGATTATTAATGTACATAGCCAGCACGTCCGTATATATAGATTATTAATGTACATAGCCAGCACGTCCTGTATATATAGATTATTAATGTACATAGCCAGCACGTCCTGTATATATAGATTATTAATGTACATAGCCAGCACGTCTAGTATATATAGATTATTAATGTACATCGCCAGCACGTCCTGTATATATAGATTATACTCTACATAACCAGGACGTGCTGAATATAGAGATTCTTACTGTACATAGCCAGCACGTCTAGTATATATAGATTATTAATGTACATAGCCAGCACGTCCTGTATATATAGATTGTTAATGAACATAGCCAGCACGTCCAGTATATATAGATTATACTGTACATAGCCAGCACGTCCTGTATATATATAGATTATTAATGTACATAGCCAGTACGTCCTGTATATATAGATTATCAATGTACATAGCCAGCACGTCCAGTATATATAGATTCTTAATGTACAAAGCCAGCACGTCCAGTGTATAGAGATTCTTACTGTACATAGCCAGCACGTCCAGTATATATATATTCTACTGTACATAGCCAGCACGTCCAGTATATAGAGATTATACTGTACATAGCCAGCACGTCCTGTATATATAGATTATTACTGTTCATAGCCAGCACGTCCAGTATATAGAGATTCTTAATGTACATAGCCAGTACGTCCTGTATATATAGATTATTAATGTACATAGCCAGCACGTCCTGTATATATAGATTATTAATGTACATAGCCAGCACGTCCTGTATATATAGATTATTAATATACATAGCCAGCCCGTCCTGTATATATAGATTATTAATGTGTATAGCCAGCACGTCCTGTATATATAGATTATTAATATACATAGCCAGCACGTCTAGTATATATAGATTATTAATGTACATCGCCAGCACGTCCTGTATATATAGATTATAATGTACATAACCAGGACGTCCTCTATATAGAGATTCTTAATGTACATAGCCAGCACGTCCAATATATAGAGATTCTTACTGTACATAGCCAGCACGTCCTGTATATATAGATTATACTGTACATAGCCAGCACTTCCTGTATATATAGATTCTTACTGTACATAGCCAGCACGTCCTGTATATATAGATTATACTGTACATAGCCAGCACGTCCTGTATATATAGATTCTTACTGTACATAGCCAGCACGTCCTGTATATATAGATTCATACTGTACATAGCCAGCACGTCCTTATATATAGATTCTTACTGTACATAGCCAGCACGTCCTGTATATATAGATTCTTAATGTACATAGCCAGCACGTCCGTATATATAGATTATTACTGTACATAGCCAGCACGTCCTGTATATATAGATTATTAATGTACATAGCCAGCACGTCCAGTATATATAGATTCTTACTGTACATAGCCAGCACGTCCAGTATATATAGATTATACTGTACATAGCCAGCACGTCCAGTGTATATAGATTCTTACTGTACATAGCCAGCACGTCCAGTATATATAGATTCTTACTGTACATAGCCAGCACGTCCTGTATATATAGATTCTTACTGTACATAGCCAGCACGTCTAGTATATATAGATTATTAATGTACATAGCCAGCACGTCCTGTATATATAGATTATACTGTACATAGCCAGCACGTCCTGTATATAGAGATTCTTACTGTACATAGCCAGCACGTCTAGTATATATAGATTATTAATGTACATAGCCAGCACGTCCTGTATATATAGATTCTTACTGTACATAGCCAGCACGTCCTGTATATATAGATTCTTACTGTACATAGCCAGCACGTCCAGTATATATAGATTCTTACTGTACATAGCCAGCACGTCCAGTATATATAGATTCTTAATGTACATAGCCAGCACGTCCAATATATAGATTCTTACTGTACATAGCCAGCACGTCCAGTATATATAGATTCTTACTGTACATAGCCAGCACGTCCAGTATATATAGATTATTACTGTACATAGCCAGCACGTCCAGTATATATAGATTATTAATGTACATAGCCAGCACGTCCTGTATATATAGATTCTTACTGTACATAGCCAGCACGTCCTGTATATTAGATTCTTACTGTACATAGCCAGCACGTCCAGTATATATAGATTCTACTGTACATAGCCAGCACGTCCTGTATATATAGATTATTAATGTACATAGCCAGCACGTCCTGTATATATAGATTATTAATGTACATAGCCAGCACGTCCAGTATATATAGATTCTTACTGTACATAGCCAGCACGTCCAGTATATAGAGATTCTACTGTACATAGCCAGCACGTCCAGTGTATAGAGATTATATTGTACATAGCCAGCACGTCCAGTGTATAGAGATTTTACTGTACATAGCCAGCACGTCCTGTGTATAGAGTTTACTGTACATAGCCAACACGTACAGTATATAGAGATTCTACTGTACATAGCCAGCATGTCCTGTATATATAGATTATTAATGTACATAGCCAGCACGTCCTGCATATATAGATTATACTGTACATAACCAGAACGTCCTGTATATAGAGATTCTACTGTTCATAGCCAGCATGTCCTGTATATATAGATTATTAATTTACATAGCCATCACGTCCTGTATATAGAGATTCTACTGTACATAGCCAGCACGTCCTGTATATAGAGATTCTTACTGTACATAGCCAGCACGTCTAGTATATATAGATTATTAATGTACATAGCCAGCACGTCCTGTATATATAGATTCTTAATGTACATAGCCAGCACGTCCAGTATATAGAGATTCTTACTGTACATAGCCAGCACGTCCAGTATATTTATATTCTTAATGTACATAGCCAGCAAGTCCTGTATATATAGATTATACTGTACATAGCCAGCACGTCCTGTATATATATATTCTTACTGTACATAGCCAGCACGTCCTGTATATATAGATTCTTACTGTACATAGCCAGCACGTCCTCTATATATAGATTCTTACTGTACATAGCCAGCACGTCCAGTATATATAGATTCTTAATGTACATAGCCAGCACGTCCAGTATATAGAGATTCTTACTGTACATAGCCAGCACGTCCAGTGTATATAGATTCTTACTGTACATAGCCAGCACGTCCAGTATATATAGATTCTTACTGTACATAGCCAGCACGTCCAGTATATATAGATTATTAATGTACATAGCCAGTACGTCCTGTATATATAGATTATTAATGTACATAGCCAGCACGTCCAGTGTATATAGATTCTTACTGTACATAGCCAGCACGTCCAGTATATATAGATTCTACTGTACATAGCCAGCACGTCCTGTATATATAGATTATTACTGTACATAGCCAGCACGTCCTGTATATATAGATTATTACTGTACATAGCCAGCACGTCCAGTATATATAGATTCTTACTGTACATAGCCAGCACGTCCAGTGTATAGAGATTCTATTGTACATAGCCAGCACGTCCAGTGTATAGAGATTATATTGTACATAGCCAGCACGTCCAGTGTATAGAGATTTTACTGTACATAGCCAGCACGTCCTGTGTATAGAGACTTACTGTACATAGCCAGCACGTCCAGTATATAGAGATTCTACTGTACATAGCCAGCACGTCCTGTATATATAGATTATTAATGTACATAGCCAGCACGTCCTGTATATATAGATTATACTGTACATAGCCAGCACGTCCTGTATATAGAGATTCTACTGTACATAGCCAGCACGTCCTGTATATATAGATTATTAATGTACATAGCCAGCACGTCCTGTATATAGAGATTCTACTGTACATAGCCAGCACGTCCTGTATATATAGATTATTAATGTACATAGCCAGCACGTCCAGTATATAGAGATTCTACTGTACATAGCCAGCACGTCCTGTATATATAGATTATTAATGTACATAGCCAGCACGTCCTGTATATATAGATTATTAATGTACATAGCCAGCACGTCCTGTATATATAGATTATTAATGTACATAGCCAGCACGTCCTGTATATATAGATTATTAATGTACATAGCCAGCACGTCCTGTATATATAGATTATAATGTACATAGCCAGCACGTCCTGTATATATAGATTATTAATGTACATAGCCAGCACGTCCAGTATATATAGATTCTTAATGTACAAAGCCAGCACGTCCAGTGTATAGAGATTCTTACTGTACATAGCCAGCACGTCCAGTATATAGATATTCTACTGTACATAGCCAGCACGTCCAGTATATAGAGATTCTACTGTACATAGCCAGCACGTCCTGTATATATAGATTATTACTGTACATAGCCAGCACGTCCAGTATATAGAGATTCTTAATGTACATAGCCAGCACGTCCTGTATATATAGATTATTAATGTACATAGCCAGCACGTCCTGTATATATAGATTATTAATGTACATAGCCAGCACGTCCTGTATATATAGATTATTAATGTACATAGCCAGCACGTCCAGTATATATAGATTATTAATGTACATCGCCAGCACGTCCTGTATATATAGATTATACTGTACATAGCCAGCACGTCCTGTATATATAGATTCTTAATGTACATAGCCAGCACGTCCAATATATAGAGATTCTTACTGTACATAGCCAGCACGTCCAGTATATTTATATTCTTAATGTACATAGCCAGCAAGTCCTGTATATATAGATTATACTGTACATAGCCAGCACGTCCTGTATATATAGATTCTTACTGTACATAGCCAGCACGTCCTGTATATATAGATTCATACTGTACATAGCCAGCACGTCCTCTATATATAGATTCTTACTGTACACAGCCAGCACGTCCAGTATATATAGATTCTTACTGTACATAGCCAGCACGTCCAGTGTATATAGATTCTTACTGTAAATAGCCAGTACGTCCAGTATATATAGATTCTTACTGTACATAGCCAGCACGTCCAGTATATATAGATTATTAATGTACATAGCCAGTACGTCCTGTATATATAGATTATTAATGTACATAGCCAGCACGTCCAGTGTATATAGATTCTTACTGTACATAGCCAGCACGTCAAATATATATAGATTCTACTGTACATAGCCAGCACGTCCTGTATATATAGATTATTAATGTACATAGCCCGCACGTCATGTATATATAGATTATTAATGTACATAGCCAGCACGTCCTGTATATATATATTATTAATGTACATAGCCAGCACGTCCAGTATATATAGATTCTTACTCTACATAGCCAGCACGTCCAGTGTATAGATATTCTACTGTACATAGCCCGCACGTCCAGTGTATAGAGATTATATTGTAAATAGCCAGCACGTCCAGTGTATAGAGATTTTACTGTACATAGCCAGCACGTCCTGTGTATAGAGACGTTACTGTACATAGCCAACACGTACAGTATATAGAGATTCTACTGTACATAGCCAGCATGTCCTGTATATATAGATTATTAATGTACATAGCCAGCACGTCCTGCATATATAGATTATACTGTACATAGCCAGCACGTCCTGTATATAGAGATTCTTACTGTACATAGCCAGCACGTCCAGTATATATAGATTATTAATTTACATAGCCATCACGTCCTGTATATAGAGATTCTACTGTACATAGCCAGCACGTCCAGTATATAGATATTCTACTGTACATAGCCAGTACGTCCAGTATATAGAGATTCTACTGTACATAGCCAGCACTTCCTGTATATATAGATTATTACTGTGCATAGCCAGCACGTCCTGTATATATAGATTCTTACTGTACATAGCCAGCACGTCCAGTATATATAGATTCTTACTGTTCATAGTCAGCACGTCCAGTGTATAGAGATTCTACTGTACATAGCCAGCACATCCAGTATATATAGATTCTACTGTACATAGCCAGCACGTCCAGTATATATATATTCTACTGTACATAGCCAGAACGTCCAGTGTATAGAGATTCTTACTGTACATAGCCAGCACGTCCAGTATATAGAGATTATACTGTACATAGCCAGCACGTCCTGTATATATAGATTATTACTGTGCATAGCCAGCACGTCCTGTATATATAGATTCTTACTGTACATAGCCAGCACGTCCTGTATATATAGATTATTAATGTACATAGCCAGCTCGTCCTGTATATATAGATTATTAATATACATAGCCAGCACGTCCTGTATATATAGATTATTAATGTACATAGCCAGCACGTCCTGCATATATAGATTATTAATGTACATAGCCAGCACGTCCTGCATATATAGATTATTAATGTACATAGCCAGCACGTCCAGTATATATAGATTCTTAATGTACAAAGCCAGCACGTCCAGTGTATAGAGATTCTTACTGTACATAGCCAGCACGTCCTGTATATAGAGATTCTTACTGTACATAGCCAGCACGTCCAGTATATAGATATTCTACTGTAAATAGCCAGCACGTCCAGTATATAGAGAATCTACTGTACATAGCCAGCACGTCCTGTATATATAGATTATTACTGTGCATAGCCAGCACGTCCTGTATATATAGATTCTTACTGTACATAGCCAGCACGTCCAGTATATATAGATTCTTACTGTTCATAGCCAGCACGTCCAGTGTATAGAGATTCTACTGTACATAGCCAGCACGTCCTGTATATATAGATTCTTACTGTACATAGCCAGCACGTCCAGTATATATAGATTCTACTGTACATAGCCAGCACGTCCAGTATATATAGATTCTACTATACATAGCCAGCACGTCCAGTATATATAGATTCTACTGTACATAGCCAGCACGTCCAGTATATATAGATTCTTACTGTACATAGCCAGCACGTCCAGTATATAGAGATTCTACTGTACATAGCCAGCACGTCCTGTATATATAGATTATTACTGTACATAGCCAGCACGTCCTGTATATATAGATTCTTACTGTACATAGCCAGCACGTCCTGTATATATAGATTCTTACTGTACATAGCCAGCACGTCCAGTATATATAGATTCTTACTGTACATAGCCAGCACGTCCAGTGTATAGAGATTCTACTGTACATAGCCAGCACGTCCAGTATATATAGATTCTACTGTACATAGCCAGCACGTCCAGTATATATAGATTCTTACTGTACATAGCCAGCACGTCCAGTATATATAGATTCTACTGTACATAGCCAGCACGTCCAGTATATATAGATTCTACTGTACATAGCCAGCACGTCCTGTATATATAGATTCTTACTGTACATAGCCAGCACGTCCAGTATATATAGATTCTTACTGTACATAGCCAGCACGTCCAGTATATATAGATTCTTACTGTACATAGCCAGCACGTCCTGTATATATAGATTATTACTGTACATAGCCAGCACGTCCTGTATATATAGATTATTAATGTACATAGCCAGCACGTCCTGTATATATAGATTCTTACTGTACATAGCCAGCACGTCCAGTGTATAGAGATTCTTACTGTACATAGCCAGCACGTCCAGTATATATAGATTCTTACTGTACATAGCCAGCACGTCCAGTATATAGAGATTCTACTGTACATAGCCAGCACGTCCAGTATATATAGATTCTTACTGTACATAGCCAGCACGTCCTGTATATATAGATTCTTACTGTACATAGCCAGCACGTCCTTATATATAGATTCTTACTGTACATAGCCAGCACGTCCTGTATATATAGATTCTACTGTACATAGCCAGCACGTCCAGTATATAGAGATTCTACTGTACATAGCCAGCACGTCCTGTATATATAGATTCTTACTGTACATAGCCAGCACGTCCAGTATATATAGATTCTACTGTACATAGCCAGCACGTCCAGTATATATAGATTATTAATGTACATAGCCAGCACGTCCTGTATATAGAGATTCTACTGTACATAGCCAGCACGTCCAGTATATAGAGATTCTTACTGTACATAGCCAGCACGTCCAGTATATAGAGATTCTACTGTACATAGCCAGCACTTCCTGTATATATAGATTATTACTGTGCATAGCCAGCACGTCCTGTATATATAGATTCTTACTGTACATAGCCAGCACGTCCAGTATATATAGATTCTTACTGTACATAGCCAGCACGTCCAGTGTATAGAGATTCTACTGTACATAGCCAGCACGTCCAGTATATATAGATTCTACTGTACATAGCCAGCACGTCCAGTATATATATATTCTACTGTACATAGCCAGCACGTCCAGTGTATAGAGATTCTTACTGTACATAGCCAGCACGTCCAGTATATAGAGATTATACTGTACATAGCCAGCACGTCCTGTATATATAGATTATTACTGTGCATAGCCAGCACGTCCTGTATATATAGATTCTTACTGTACATAGCCAGCACGTCCTGTATATATAGATTATTAATGTACATAGCCAGCTCGTCCTGTATATATAGATTATTAATGTACATAGCCAGCACGTCCTGTATATATAGATTATTAATGTACATAGCCAGCACGTCCTGTATATATAGATTATTAATGTACATAGCCAGCACGTCCTGTATATATAGATTATTAATGTACATAGCCAGCACGTCCAGTATATATAGATTCTTAATGTACAAAGCCAGCACGTCCAGTGTATATAGATTCTTACTGTACATAGCCAGCACGTCCTGTATATAGAGATTCTTACTGAACATAGCCAGCACGTCCAGTATATAGATATTCTACTGTAAATAGCCAGCACGTCAGTATATAGAGAATATACTGTACATAGCCAGCACGTCCTGTATATATAGATTATTATTGTACATAGCCAGCACGTCCTGTATATAGAGATTATTACTGTACATAGCCAGCACGTCCAGTATATATAGATTCTACTGTACATAGCCAGCACGTCCAGTGTATAGAGATTCTACTGTACATAGCCAGCACGTCCTGTATATATAGATTCTTACTGTACATAGCCAGCACGTCCTGTATATATAGATTATTAATGTACATAGCCAGCTCGTCCTGTATATATAGATTATTATATACATAGCCAGCACGTCCTGTATATATAGATTATTAATGTACATAGCCAGCACGTCCTGCATATATAGATTATTAATGTACATAGCCAGCACGTCTAGTATATATAGATTATTAATTTACATAGCCAGCATGTCCTGTATATATAGATTATACTGTACATAGCCAGCACGTCCTGTATATAGATTCTTACTGTACATAGCCAGCACGTCCTGTATATATAGATTCTTACTGTACATAGCCAGCACGTCCAGTATTTATAGATTCTACTGTACATAGCCAGCACGTCCAGTGTATAGAGATTCTTACTGTACATAGCCAGCACGTCCAGTATATAGAGATTCTACTGTACATAGCCAGCACGTCCTGTATATATAGATATACTGTACATAGCCAGCACGTCCTGTATATATAGATTCTTACTGTTCATAGCCAGCACGTCCAGTATATATAGATTCTAATGTACATAGCCAGCACGTCCTGTATATATAGATTCTACTGTACATAGCCAGCACGTCCAGTATATATAGATTCTACTGTACATAGCCAGCACGTCCTGTATATATAGATTATACTGTACATAGCCAGCACGTCCAGTGTATAGAGATTCTTACTGTACATAGCCAGCACGTCCAGTATATAGAGATTCTAATGTACATAGCCAGCACGTCCTGTATATATA